>CM034007.1:15664317-15918816 GCA_019603395.1 Cyrtorhinus lividipennis | reverse complement strand
AATTGTGAGTATTCAGGCGATGGGTTCGACATAACTCAAACCAAAAGAGTGACATTAATGGCATTTTTGGGTTTCATCAACTTGAGAACTCCAATGTATAATAATTGGATGATTGTGAAGAAGCGCATATCTCCGTTGTTCGTCATATTAAAGGAATGCTTAAGCCAACATTATTCCTCGAAGAAATTCAAATTTATGCAAGTCATCATGAGGATGGAACAAACTCCCGTGGCACCGATACTTTAAAAACAACACTGCTTTATCGCTCGGAAGTACCGCGCATCTGACGATTATTTTTTCATACATTTTCCAAATTCAACGTACTCCCTAAGATGCCAAGATCTGGTTTAAAAGAATATAATGAATAAAGCTGTGTAGTTGACAGTATTTCCAACCTGAAAAAAGTTACAGCTGTTTTGGCGTAAATTTTCAAGAAGGTTTATTTTGATTCAGAGAACATTAGATTTGTTCTTAGGAAGTATTTAACTCTAGAGCGACACTGTGGGGTCAGGTGGACCCCAACAAGGAGAATCTGAAGAGAATCAGAGGTTTCTGGGAATCACGTTTACTCCTCTCCCGAATGCTCCATTCTGTATCCTCATGCTCAAAGTTATCGCGTTTTATAGTCAACATGATTGCCATTGCTATCATACAATTTACGTATAGAAAAACGTGCATTTCGCCCGCTTTAACACATTCGCTGTGGGTCACGCGCTCAGCGCGTGAGCTCTATCCCAATGTGTGCGTCGCACGCGCCTGGCGCGTGAAGGCAGCCTTCACTTCAGATCGCTCCTCCAGTATACCAGAAAGTGAAATGGAATATATTTCTACTTCCCGCGCCAGCTTTGAACCTTCTGAAAGGTACTGTAAACGTCGGAGTCAGCTGGGGTGTTGCTAAGATGCAAAAAAATAAGTCCGAAATAGGGGACTGGTTTGGAGTTTTCTTGCCATTTTGCATCGTTTTCAGTGTTCCCGCCTCAAGATTTCTTTCAGTGCTTCACCTTAGTACACGAAATACTTCGGTGCAAGTAGTTTACTCCAAGGTAAATATCTCATGCTATGGCCGCACTAGGTTAGGAGCTCGCTTCGAATTTTATTCCACATGTGGCGCACGCACCTGGCGCGTTCCTATTTCAGATGACTCCCACACAGCTGCTCAAACGAGCTCAACAATTCCGCAGCGAACGTGTTAAGACCTTATCAATCGATGAATTCATTGAAAAATGGGGCTGGCTCCAACCCCACGGTGTCACATGTGTGTGTGGTGTCACAATTTGTGTTAATTTGATTTGAAAACGGTTTAATTTGACTTGAAGATGCAATAAGAGACGATGGTGTTCGATTTGGAGCACACCAAAACATGCAAAACGAACGAAATCGTTTGAAATCTCGTTAATAGTACGCACTTCTCATTTGGCATTCCAAAAGAGCCGAAATGAATTGCAAGTTCCTCTTTCGAACTGAACCCTCAAACCGCCTCTTTAGCCCGGATTCGCGTATGACAGGTTGGTTGCCTTGAACCCGACCTGGTGAGCAACTTAATCAGAATGCCGCTCAAAACAGCGGCAACTCAGGGAGGGAAACCATGAATGAAACGAGTGGTTGGACGAGGATCAGGACGAAAGCCGTTTTCGGCGCCGTGAAATACGACGTTCTTTAGATAAAACGTTTAAGTTGATTAAAAACGACAAAATTATATTCCAAATTGGCAGCAAAGGAATATTTGCACTTAGATTTGACCGAAGTAAACCAGCGCCAGTAAAGGATTAACTAACTAAGATTATTAACCACGTCGCCAATGTACCACTGAACTATTACCCTTTGACATAGAACTTTTTTTCTGATAAGACGGTATTTCTTACGCTTTCCCCTTTCATTGCGTCACTTTCAACGGATAATTGGTTTTCTAAGGACGCGTTTTCCCTCTCAAGTCGTAAATGTCTCGTATAAATCACAAATTATTGCTAGAAAAGCAGTGTGTTTTTAAAGTATCGGTGCCACGGGAGTTTGTTCCATCCTCATGATGACTTGCATAAATTTGAATTTCTTCGAGGAATAATGTTGGCTTAAGCATTCCTTTAATATGACGAACAACGGAGATATGCGCTTCTTCACAATCATCCAATTATTATACATTGGAGTTCTCAAGTTGATGAAACCCAAAAATGCCATTAATGTCACTCTTTTGGTTTGAGTTATGTCGAACCCATCGCCTGAATACTCACAATTCGTTCAGATAATATCAGGTTGTACAGTAATTTACACTGGAATGACAATGATGCAGAAGATTGCCCTTGTTGCATTGAAAACAGACTCAAATGTTCGACTGCGATTTCTCGCTGTTGCACTTTTCTTGTACGACGGTGAATGAGTGGCTGCAGGCAGGTCTGAACCATGAAAGGATTGGTCAGAGCTGTTGGAGGACGGCTAACCATGTCTTTGACACCATATGGTAGTTAGACGTGGAATGATCGCCCTGGACTGAAATGGCTGCTTACTTTACTTCACATTACCATTGCTGTTGCACATAGAAAATAAATTGAATGAAGTTGCTGAAGTTGGATGAAGATTCCCCCATAAATCGGGGATATTGGAGTACGCACCACTGGCTGTCATACCGGGTTCATCATTCGTACTTAACAATCCCTGCGACGATTCAACGCCTGTCGAAACCGACCGTAGGTTTGTTCATTTTGCCTTTGCCGATGTCGGGTGACCCCGCGATTGTTGTAATTCCTTTTTAGCACGAAGATTTCATGTTGGGTTTAGGACAGAGGAGGAGACGAGGGAGAGTGCGGAGGGTACTCACCACATGGCTGAAGAGGAATCCGCGTCATGGAGATCTTATTATGAGCATCCCCTTACTGCCGCCACCTCAGCGATGCTCAATATCAGCGGTCCTGAGGATTCGGCTGCAGCACCTTCCCCTTTCGTCTATGAGTACTACAAGCTCCCTCCGTCGGACAAAGAGAAAATATCCGACATTTGGCAGTAAGTCGAGTGGCCTTCTGTTTGACCCAAGTAGTTATTAAATTAATTTTTCTCTGCTAAATTATATTTGGCCAAGTTTTGTAAAGTTTTGACGAGCGTTCTTGTCCTGGTTGCTCATTTCTTGATCAATAAGACTTCAGCACATCTTATTGTAACCTGCATCAGCTGCTGCAGCAGCAGTTCTCTGAAGCAGGTTGCCTGGAGTCGAACCAACAACAGCCAATCATTTTGAATTTGGTCGCGTTACACGATGATGTCAAATCGAAGCTAAAGAAGATTCGGTAACGCTCAACAAAACCGTTTTTGATTAGACCCAAAGAATTATCCAATCTGTGACTATCCAGAAAAAGGCTTTCGCGTATTCAAAATCGGTTCGAGGAATATTTTAGCTTTTCTAAAGGCTATTTAGTGATCTTGAGCCGATTTCGGTGGGTTATTTCTTGAAAAATCAACCTACGTTTTCATGTAAAAAATTTATCTCTCCGATTCGGCCCAAAACTTTTTTTCTGGGCGTTTCAAGGTGTCAAGATCAAAATAAGAATGTCCACGCCGATTTTGGTATTAGAAAAATTACAAAAAAAAATCTGGAATTCGCATCAGGGACCCGTTTTTGGCTCCAGTCGAAACTTTTGATCCCGATCGGACCAAATTTTGAGGAGAGGGTGGTCAGAGTATGTTTGTCCAAAAATGGATTTTCGAGATTTTGGGCAATCTAGGCGTATGGGGTATCATTTTCGAATAAACTTTGGACGCTGAATCCAATAAGACGGGTCCCGGAACGATTGGCGCCCACCAGAAGAGGTCAATATGGGTATCTATATATTTCTGGTACTTAGGCGAGTGGGGTATCATTTTCCACTAAATTTTGCTCGCTGAATCGATTGGAGTGAGTCCCCATACTCCTAGTCCGAGGAATAGCCAACCCCTGTGTTCATCAATAGGAGGGATGACATATCCTTTCGACATCCCTTACGTTCACGTGATTAATCTATTTTTTCTTGTAAAGCGGGATCCCTCATTATTTTCAGTCCTTATTGCCCCATTAGTGACGAACGATGAATAAATCTAAGCGCCGATTGATTGCAAAACTATCGTATCAAGGGTGTAAAAATCGTTTCAAGGAGCGGATTTGATTGCAATTATTCTCTCACCCACGTATTCAAATGCGAAAGGTAGGACTTTTATCATGAATATCTTGTCAGTTTTTCACTTTTTTGTGATAAATTGAAAAAAAAAAAATAAACCGATCCAATTAGTTTTTTTTTCTAATACACGTTTTATAATTTATCTAGTTCTCTCGTTCTGCCACTCAGAGCGTTATTTTTAAAATCTTAAAAAAATGAATGGATAAATAACCTCAATATCTTTTATCTGTTCGAGGCCGTGTGGCTGTCGCAGCGAGGTTTTTAAGCCCCCGCCTGTCGCGTCGTAGACTAATTGACGCGCCCATCAAACGATCGCTGCTCCCCATCATCCTCTTCGTCTAATCCAACTCACCTTCATCCTTAAAGGGCATTACTAATGAATAGCAACGCATTAATGATTTATCCTTTTTTTTTTTTTTTTTTTTTTTTTTTGTATTTTTTTTTTTTTTTTTACCGTCGTATCAGTTGGATCTTGGATGAACTGAATTAAACCTGATCTCCTTCGGTGGTTCTTTTTCCATCCACCCTTTCGATGGACGGGTCCAGAGAAATCGCCTCGATTACGATTAAACGTAAAAAAGACGTCATTTGAGTTGTCTCGTAATATGGACAAAATATGAGTCGACTTTTACGTTCGTCGTTAATAGCGAAATGAAATTAAGGGAGGTTTCGTTTAGTGCATTCCACCTTTAAGGGCAAAAAAAACCCTTACATGGAAGCTCAATGTTTTTGAATCATCTTCTTAGTGCGTTTTGGTCCAAGATTTATAAAATATTCATGAACCGGGTTCAAAAACCACTTGTGTAATCTCCAGGAATATAGGAGTGATTATATTGAAAATACGTAGTGGTCGATCCTCCTCCCTTCCTACATATTATGTGTACATTATTCATCCACTGGCCCGTTTGTTGAATTGCCGTGTTCGCCAAATCATTCATTCACTGTGAATGATAAGACGTGGCTAACCTGGACGTCGATAATTTTACAGATGATTTATTTTCAGTAAATAACTGCATTCAACGTCCACTAAATATTTTATTTGCCTAGAAAGGTTCAAATTTATCAGAACCGTGCTGTGCAAAGACTTCTTACTTCGTTCAGTGACGATATGGCCGTTCATCTGTCCAAAGAGCGTCCATCACGTCTTCATATGGTATTTTGATAGGCCAACTAACTAGAATGATCCCATTTCCCCGCGTTATTGCCCCGGTGCTCAATCACCCTCCGTTTCCCCTATCTCAGGTAATTCTCGGTAGTTTTTCTCCGAGATTCTCGACTTGTTCTTTTTTAATTGCTTTGACGCTTTGATCCCGAAGATTTTATGGTCAGTAGCGTAACTGCCGCTTCGTGCTTCGCCATCTAGGTAATTAGAGACGAATAAAATTTTATTCGACCGTTAAGTTGAATGAGAGGCCGAAGGGTGGGATGGGCTTTGACGTCGAGGAATACGCCGGCGGGAAAAAATAAAAGAAAAAGTTTTGTTGAGTTCTGGATGACGATTCGCTTGCATCGGCGAGGCCCTTGCGAGTGGAAATGAGGCATATAGAGCTCGTTGGGGGGCTCGCCTGTGCTGCTCTCTACCTCTTCGAACAACCTATCTCTTCAATTAATCAACAACGCTGGTCAAAGAAAGTTGTGTCCAACCGATGCCATTTATGGGAAGAGCAGGGACCTGACGGCGCGACGCCGAGAATTACAAACAGGTGCGCGATCTCCGTAGACGCTTTAGACGATTTCTAGCTTCTCCAATACAAGTCCGGCCTGTTCTTGGAAAACTTGATGATGCTGTGGAAATGCTCCGACGGTGAAGGGAGGGGAAAAAAAAGAACAAGAATGTTATCCAGTGAACCAACCAAGCATCTGCTACTGTGAAACTAGTTGACTTTCCGTTGACAGACGCGGACAGAATAGCACATACGGACCTATACTACCGCCCTGATCTCGAAAACGGTCGGGTTCTATGATCCTTGCCGCATAAGTAGGTAACATAAACCCTACCCCGTTAATATTTTCCACGACTCTTTCGATACTCAGTTTATACGCCGGCTGAGGCAGTCTCTACTTGAAACCAATACGTTACGTCGAGATAGTTGCGTTATAAATACATTTTTGTTTCAACGCCGGACCGGAGGGTCAAATCATCTTAATTAAAGGAATTCTAGCTATAAAGCCAATGGTCTATACACCCTTTCATGAAACCCTTCCGCGCATGTTTGGGTTTTTCTCAACTGTTATCACTTATCAAAATGGCAGACTAAACAAGCCGATTCTTCTATTTGAAGTTGCAGTCACATCGTACTTTCCTACAAATTGTATCCTATGATTTAAAATTATAGCATTTTTTCTCGAAATTTCAGTATTATTAATTTCATTTGTGTCAAAGTAGGTGTAGAATTATGTCGGGAGGCGTGCTGTTCAATCTTGAAACTAGAAGAAAACAACATTTCCTGGGCGAAACTGCTATATTCCGACTTGAACTCAACTTAGTCCTGCACCTTCGGAACACATAATGCACGAGTCAGTATCCAATGCTTTACAAGAGCATCCTTGGTCATCAAATTTCGAGAGCGTGCCTATAGAGTATGAAACATTCAGTGAGGTGTGATACATAGGAAATGCTGGATATAAATTTGCAAAACGCTGCAAATTCTTTCACAGGGTTGGTTGTTTCTCCGAGCAGGAGCATTGACAACCGATTCAGTGTCCAAAATTTAGTGTAAAATGATCCCCCATACGCATAGGTACCAGAAATCTCGAAAACACACATTTGAAATGGGCAGATAGATACCCATTTTGACCCATAATCTCTTTCAGTAGGCTCCAATCGTTCCGGGACCCATTCCAATCGATTCAGCGTCCGAAATTTAGTGGAAAATGATACCTCACACGCCTAGGTACCAGAAATCTTGAAAATCAATTTTTCAAAATACACATTTTGACCCCTACCCCACCCAAATTTAATCCCATCGGGCTGAAAAGTTTCGACAACCAGCTAGAGCCGGAAATGGTCCCTGATTTTCAGATTTCAGATTTTTAGAAAATTGTCTAGAAAGAAAATCGGCTTGGACGGCGGACAGACATTAGCTAATTTGATCCAAACACCTAGAATAAGGAATTACCAACCGAAAATCCAACGTAATTTATTTATTCTGGGAATTTATTCTGAAATGCGTTAAGTCGGAGTTCAGTCTGGGATGGAGGGGATGAATTGCAGGAAGTGTCTACATTATTTCCTGCGAGCAGGGTTTGTATGTCACGATCTGCCTAAGAAAGGAAGCAAAATCCTGATTTGGTGTTCACTTTCCTGCACAGTTCCGTCTCCGGTGACCAAACTGGGAGCCACTCATCGACTAGTTATCTTTTAGAGTTGAAAAGGTTGTACTAATGTGAGATTCAGTAGCGAAAATGTGCAAATCAGGTCCTCGTCCCCCCTCGCATTTCGGGTATTCTCAAGTTACATTTTTGACGCTCCCGAACCGGGTGTTGCGGCCGTGTTTGGGTTAGTACCTCAATTAGCATAGAAGGGATAACTGGTAAAAGTGAAAAAGACGATCAAAATGATGGTGACAAAAAAAAAAAAAAAAAAAAAAAAAAAGGTGCGAGAGAGAAAGAGAAAGAAGCCCTTAATACCAACAGCTATAAATTACTTGTCACCAACCTTCTCCATTGTGGTACCTTCCTATCTGCCTACCCTGGGAACCCACCACTTCTCTTTCAGTTTTTTTTTACGAGCTTCTCTTTTAACAGCCCCTTCTTCCAACCCTTCGAGCGACCTCCCCTTCTAAAATCAGGTGCGAGGCTTTGAGCTGGCGATCAGGTTCATTGTCGCCTCTTAGCTCGAGCATACGTAAGCAGTTTGTACAAGAGTGGAAAGTCGATACGTTTCTAAAACTGTTTTATGTCTAGCTGAAATCCAAGAAAAGTTTCTGGTCCATTTTAATTTAATTTTAATTTTGACTTGCGTTTGGCGTTTAAGTGTCTGTTGAACGAATTAAAACGATTGACGAATTAATGACGTGTTGAACGTTCAACTTGAATTCTTCAGTTTCTTATATGCTTACTCATCGTATATTCAATCCTAATGGGGAAATCATTGAGTTCATAAAGTTTCTATAACTATCACGTGATTTCTCATTGAGTCGAACGCGTTTGTAATATAGTATCAAGCGTGATAAGTATGTGCAAATAGAACAAATCCCTCTCTCAAATGCACTCGTATTACTAAATCATCAAAGGTTCAAAGGTTTTATTGAGTATTGAATGAGCTTTTGAGGTTAAACTGGTAGGATTGAGTGGTAAGATTTGAGTGGCGACGTGATTAATAATTGACCCGTTATTATTAGTAATTATTTCGTATGATGTAGTGAGTTGTGTGACATATGCATGAGCAATAAGATCCGGAGTCTATAACATGAAAGGATCGCGAATGATCTCATTCCAATCATTCGAGCGTTGATGAATGGTCGAAGAAATGCGATAGCGCTTGCATGTAATAAGAGGTTCGTTCGCTGGTATTGATAGGCGAGCTCTCGTTCGATGTATGTGTAACCCAGCGACTCCTTTCTTCTTAAAAGACTCCTCAATCACTCAGACCCTTTGAATACTTCGTTAGTGCTCTTAGGTGAGGAGAAAGGTCAACAATTCACTCGCGGAGGCAACAAAAATGGACTGCCAAGAATAAAAAGAGACGGTGAAGTGAGATAGCTATCGGGCAAAAGCAATCAGCAACCATTGTTCAAAACCACCCACACTATCTTTCAAGAATGGAATAGCGTTGACCCTTTTAGCTCGGACTCTTCGCTAGGCGTAGTGACAGATACGGAAGGTATGCCAGTTACTTATGTCCGCGGCTCATATCCCACGAGGAGAAAATCGTAGGAGGAAGCACTCCGCCCGCGTCGTTACAGCGAATTCCTTGAGGAAATACCGCTTTTTTACGGGGATTGCTACGGTGTGGGATCCTGGATATAAATCTGAGTGGTTCCATCATGCAAATTTGGAATTAACCTTGTTAAAAAACTATGCGAATTCATACACACGGGTTGGTTAGTACTCGGACCAGGCGCATGGTGACTCATTTCTTCAACATGGGGAAAATGGGGGGAACAGTGGGTGTGGCGGGTCCAGGTCCTATTCCAATCAATTCAGGGTCCGAAATTTAGTGGAAAATGATACCCCACACGCCTAGGTACCAGAAATGTCGAAAACACATTCGAAATGGGTAGATAGGCACCCATTTTGGCCCATAACGTCTTCCATTGGGTGCCAACCGTTGTGGGACCCTTTTAATTGGAGTCAGCGTTTAAAATTTGGTGGGAAAAGATACCCAAAATCCATTTTTCGAAATTCACATTTTGGCCCCATCCCCACCTAAATTTAGCCCGATCGGGTTGAAAAGTTTTGAGGACCAACTAGAGCCGGAAACGGTCCCTGACCCAAATTTCAGGTTTTTAGAAAATTTTCTACTCCCGAAAACGGCGCGGACAGTGGACAACGTACGGCGGACGGACATTTGACACCTTGAAACGCCCAGAAAAAAATCCGAATTTGAGCCGAATCGGAGAGGTTGACCTTTTTCATGAAAACATAGGTTGATTATTCTATGAATAACCAACCGAAAACGGGTATTGAGGACAATTGTATCCTCTTTACAACACCCAACTGCAATAATACTATCAAAATTTAGCGTCAGTAGTATGAGGTCAACAGCTTAATTTAACGGATTTTCCTGTATCTGCTAAATTTGCTTGCAGGGAGTAGTCATGCACGGGTGACGAACACTTCCTAAGCAAATTTCATTCATAATTGCGTGTAATTCAAATTGGCGCTGAAAGGTTTAGAACAAATGACACGTACGCGTATATTGAAGGTCCAGCGATGATAAAGTGGTAGATCGACAAACCGTGAAAAGCGGGTACCTGAATACGGTAATCTGTGACATGGATGTTTCTTCTGCTCGGACCATCTTAATTCAATCATCTCGGGCCATAATGGGTTCTCTCTGAGGCTGACTGAGCGTACAATTACGGGCGCGTGATGATGGAAAGAAGCGGGTTCCCGCGAGGCGTTCCCGAGTGAAAAGGGCCAAGATTAATTGAACTCTGAAGCTCCTCGTTTGATGGCAATCTACTAGTGTTTTACAGGAGATTGTTACAGCTTACTGCAGTCTCATTTCAAGTCATTAGCGGGGCAGGACGGAGGAAGGATCGTCGTACGGGCTTCCTAGAACAGGAACGTGACTGCTATCAAGTGGCTATCTTTCCAAGCCGTAGACGATCTTCAATTCTATCAAAGTGCACCCATAAACGCCGTGATGGTTCCCCTTTTCACTTATTCGAAAAAGACATCTTCGTCCGCTCAAACTTCTCCATTGAAATGTAATAGAATCCTGATCGGAGAAATCCCACAATTGCTGCAATGCTTCAGCAACAGCGATCCACAGTTCCTTTGGACATATTTCATTCCAAAATATCTTCATGGAAGTCCTTGAATCAAAAAAATAGAAATAGAAACCAAAAAGCTCTTCTCAGCTGAAATGTGCCTCAATTTCACCGCGTTTTGATTTACTATTTTAACATTTTGAGTTTCAACATACCCTACTAATACCCCTACCCTAATAATTTTTCTAAAAATTCTGAAACTTTGCTCAGAGACTTCTTCTAGACTTGTTGATCCTCAAAGTTTGAAGGACATTTTCTGAAAAATTTGAAAATAGTTTGAATGAGGTTTTGGAACGATTGCCATAAAGGGGTTAACATTTTGAAAATGAGTCCTTTTTTGAAAAAACAAATAACGTTTTCCTACTTTTAATTGGTTATTTCTTGTTTAATCGACCTATGTTTTCATGCGAAAAGTCAATCTCTCCGACTCAGCCCAAAATATTTTTCTGGGCGTTTCAAGGTGTCTAGATAAAAACGAGCAAAATGAGCCGTCGCCCGTCCACGCTGATTTTAGTTTTCTAAAAATTTTCTAAAAATCTAAAATTTGCCTCAGGGACCCGTTTCCGGCTGTAGTGGGTTCTCGAAACATTTCACCCCGATCGGACCGTATTAAAATGTGTGTTAAAATAATGGATTTTTGAGATTTTCGGCGATCTAGACGTGTGGGGTATCATTTTCGACTAATTTTAGGACACCCAAAACGATTGGCGCCCGTTCGGAAGAATTTTTGGGTCGATTTCTGATACCTAGGCGTGTGGGGTATCATTTTCCACGTCCTTGGACGCTGAATCGATTGGAATGAGTCCCTATGCGCCTAGTCCAAGAATTAATCAACCCCTGTGGAAGAATCTAAACAGTTAGAAGATGATATTTCCAACACAAGAAACGATTACCGTTGTGGAAACGTTTTCCGTGTATAATTTAGCCGGAGTTCATAGGTAGAGTCAATTTTTTGTCTGCTCACTCCAGATTGAACATCACCATGAGCCTTTCGCTTCTCTTGAAAGTCAAAATCAAAAAGGGGACCGCACAAGTAGAATTCGCCCAGCCTCCTGATCTAGGCAGGTGCTGTTCTGACTACGGGGTGCGTGCTGGGAATTCCACCCTGTTCTTTCTTCACCCCCCGTTCCCTCGTCTTTGTCTCGTTTCTCCTATAAAATGGGATTATACCAATGATGCTGAAAATTCAGTTAAGGGCGGACACCCTTTTCACGACCCTCGATCGTACTCACGCCCCGGGAAGGGACTTGAAGAAATGGAGCGGAAACGGTTCAGCAACAAGTTTAGTGTATGCAAACATCTCGTACTCGTGATTAGCATTTAGATCTCCTTCTTCCGAGTTGCCTGGGGTAACGGAGGTGCCTGTTTTTAGGCCGAACGGGCTCCTCAGGGCCCTGTTGTTGCATTTTCAACGTTCGTTCCTCATTTTGATGAATGAAACAACCAACGTGTCGGTGAAACTCGAGCTAATTCGCACAAAACAAGAGATAACAAATGAAAAATTCAACAAATTTTTCGATTTGAGACATCACGTGGCTGCACTTTATCACTGTAAAAATAAAAAAACACATTTGGCATAATAATCAAGAACCTAATCAGAAAACTATGTACGAGTTGGATCTGATGGTTCTACTTGAGTGGCATCATTTGATTGAAATTTAAATATTTCTCACGTTTAAATTCATGCGACCGAGTGTTTTTCGCGTTTATTATGCCAAGCTGGATACGTTTTATTTCCTGAACTAACACGTATCACGCGGTTGAATCGGGCAACGTTCCAATTCTTTCGGTTTGGATAATTTTTCCATTTGTTTTTTTTTCCGTTTTCTAGGTGTAGCCGGTATGCTAACACGTTGGCGTAGGATTCTATTTCCGTGTAATGGTCATAATGTCAAGTATCCTAAGCAGCGCTTTAATCTCCGAGATCAGGATATCAATTAGTCAAATCAAAGCGTTTTTAAAGGTGAATAAATTCTACGTGAAGATGAAATGTTGTTGTAAACGCTCCACGTGGAGATTATAAACATATCTCATCACCTATTTTGGGGAAAAGCCGAGTTCTGCAATGTGGGTTTCCCTATGAGCACTGTCTCGTTACATATTAATTTCAAGAATAACTCTGAATATTATTTCGTTATGGATTATTTTTCAAGAAAAATCTCGCTTTTGGAGGAGAAGGAATTTTTTGAGGTCTCCACAAGGGGTTTATTACGAAAAAACAATCACCCATACACCAAAATCGATCTGATTCGGTTCAGCTTCAAAAATTGAAAGAGAAATTTTGGATACAATCCGGAAAATCTCAGAAAATCCTTTTTCAAACTGCGTGCATGGACATTTTGGATCTTAGGTAAAAGAAAAAAATTCTTTGATTGATGACAGTACAAAGTTATTGCAATCAGAAAATGGAGAAAGGAGTAATTTTGAAGTGTTCAGGGCTATTTCCAATGGATTCAGTGTCCAAAATTTAGTGGAAAACGATACCTTACACGCCTAGTTCGCAAAAACTCTCAAAAATCGAGTTTCAAAAAACATATTTTTACTCTAACTCTCCTCAAATTTGGGCCAATCGGGTTGAAACGTTTTGAGGGGTAACTAAATTCGGAAAGTGGTGTCCGAAATTGCAGACTTTTAGAAAAATTTTCACTACCGAAAACGGCGTGGATGGCGGGTTGACATTCCGGTTTGGTGATTTAGACTCATAATGTTATATTTTGGTGCCAATCGGAGAGGTAGACCTCTGGCATGATCATGTGATATTCATGGAATAACCAGCCAAAATAAATCCAAATCACCGTTCTGGAGAGATCTCAACATACCAACCACTAAGTTATCGTTGGGCGTACGATTTTGAGAAAAATTGCGTTGTTTTGAATCCTACGAAGGAAAGTGTCGTAATGACCATTCTACTTGCGAGTTTTTACCGCAAAAGTGGACTCGTGGAGGTTGAAACGACCAATTCAGTCAGTCTTGACGGTGATTACGCGCATAATTTCCCGGCAAGAACATTTCCACTCGAGTTCTCTCGCATACAAAAACAATACGCAGTTCAAATTGTCGGGTTGGAGCCGCATCCCCGGGAGCACAGACGGACCGTTCGATCCGGGAAATAACATCCGAAATTGACCAATTTGTGTTATTAATTGACTTCCCCGGATAGACGGATTCCCAATCAAAGTTACCCTCTAATTATTCCTGCCCAGCCTCCGACCTGAATGCACTTTAACATGAGAGATTACGGATAATACGTGTAATCTTCTCTTAACACTGTATCTTCATTTCAAATTCCCACCCTCTTCTCTCGACCCCCTCCCCCTTTCCATCTTTGCCCGAGGAGAAATTGTTGGCCATTTTTTTTTTCGTTTCTAACGTTAAATGTGTATGTTATCGTGTTGCTCGGCTATCAAACCCTCCGGCCAAACATGGAAAATCCGGGCTGGAATTCAAAAATGGCAGCACACCTGATGAGTACGCAAAACAAAACTTTAGAATATCTATCCTCTGAAATAAATAGATTACACCTCAATACATTTGAACCTCATAATACGTTTATATAACACAGAATTATATTACTTCTCCTGAAAAAAATTCTTTATCGAAGGGGAAAATATTTCATCCACTCTGCCTTTCCTAATTAGATGTATAGTTACTCATCCATCGTGATCATAAATCGATTTTTGTCTTGAATACAATGTCACCTACGATGGCTATGTAGGGATATTTGCAAAGTAAACGTGAGGAAATTTTATGCTGAACAAAAAATTTCCTCATAAACATAGTTCGATTCTTAACCGTTTTGCGGATATTTCGACATTTACCAGTCGCTGTGAATCTCGAAATGTATCAATCAAATGTACTATGCAGGGTGTCTGGCTACTCTCGTTACAAACATCAAAATCTTGTAGGAAATTTCATGCTGAACAAAGAAGGTCTTTATAAACATGATTAGATTTCCCACCGTTTTGCTGATATTTCGATTTTTCAAGAAATTCCGTACTTACTGACGAAGAAACCCCCATAAAACCTTGAAAAATTAATTCTACCCCAAATATAAGGACACCATTCAAATCTACGTAAAAATTTACTACTTGATACAACTTAGGTTGATATAATGAGCAAACTCATGTCAATGCAATAACCATTCACAAATTAATAAATAATAGTAAATTTACTATGTTGCATCTTAAACACAATCCTTTAAGAGTAGACACCGGCTAATTTCCTGAAAACAGCTCCCTTAATAAGCTATACAACGGTACCATTGTTTTATTTATTTATTTTTTTTACTTTAAAGTTCGAGAAATCGTACGTAGAATGTGAAAAAGTAAGAGCGGAAAAGAAGGGTTACGAGCAAACATGACGTTGCTCCGCCGGATTTCACTAGGGGATGAATTTGTTTAATTTGTGGATGATGCTGCTTTGACATGGCTTTTTTTATTGTATTGACTAAAGTTGTATTTAGTAGCAAATTTCACGTAGATTCGAATGGTGCCCTCATTTGGGGTAGAATTAATTTTTTCAGGGTTTTATAGGAGTTTTTTCGTCAGTAAGTACTGAATTTCTTGAAAAATCGATATATCAGCAAAACGGTGGAGAATCTTATCATGTTTATAAGGACCTTTTTTGTTCAGCATCAAATTTCCCACAAGATTTTGATGTTTGTAACGAGAGTAGCCAGACACCCTGCATAGTACATTTGGTTGATACATTTTGAGATTCACAGCGACTGGTACTTGATTTTCAATTGAAAATGATACGTTTTGTTCACTTTATATTATTCTGGGATAAATTAAGTGTAAAACTAGTTGAAATGAATTGCCGATGTCGAACGGGGTACAAGGTGGAAAACGTTTCCAAGCGTGAAATCTTAATAATCATACGTTCTGTCGGCTCAACGCCGGAACAGGAGTCACATTTCAACATCATTTCATCTTCTTACCTGAGATTGCATATTTAATGTGCCGGATGCACAGAAGGGCTCGACATTAGCTACACGGATAGTTGTGCTTCTCAACACAATGTCTTTTTCGATTTTAAATTCTTATAGAAGCTTCCGAATCTGTCCGGTGTTATTGTCATTTTGATAAGGAGGCACCCTAGTGGGGCCCCTCCATCGTCGACGGGTCACGTCATATCGCTCCAAATGCAAACGTCATTTTCGGATATCGTGTTACAATTTCGAGGGGGGTCGTTCATTCCACTTTTCATGTGATGACAGTTGACGCGCTAAAAACTCGTATTGTCACTCACCTCTCACGGTCCCCACAGTTGTAATGAACTGTGAACATACTGAGATTTTCGTCCGTGGTCTAGTTTGTCTTCATAATACTATCATGACCGACCACCCTTATATTTGACACAATACTTCTTTTGCTGCATCTTACAATACTCTGTATTTAACATGGAAATAATCATTTCAACGAGAGATCAACGATCTCCATTTCTTTAGATATTTCCATTAACCCTTGAAGCTACGTGTCCCAAGTGTACTTGAGAGATTCTTTGATTGACTTAAGTTTCAATCTAGTTCACATTTTAACGACAAAATTACGTTTACTAATATCATTGGTTATATATAACAAATAAATAAAATACTTCAGAAATCCCCGATACTCCACTTAGGGTGGCCTACGATTCTTGGCGATCTAGGCGAGTGGGGTATCATTTTCCACTAAATTTTGAACGCTGAATCCAATGAAATGGGTTCCAGAACGATTGGCACCCACTGAAAGAAGTTATGGGTCAAATTGGGCATCTATTACCCATTTTGAATATGTGTTTTCGAGAACCTAGGCGTGTGGAGTATCATTTTCCACTTAAATTTGGACGCTGAGCTCATTGAGGTGGGTCACGGACCGACTGGTGGTCACTGGAGGCGTGTATGGATCAAATGGACACCTAGCTACCTTTTTGGACTTGATAATTTGTTTAATGAACCATGTGTTTGAACTGTGTCAAAAGGCAAATTGTGCTTCTACATTGAAGAATGAAACCTCTCTTCGCAGACGACATTGGCATTTCATTCGAGGGAAACCCTTCGCCATAATACTAACTCTTCTCAGTTTGGTCAATGGTTGGCTGGTGTTGGGTGTGCCTACGTTCAATGTCTCTGAAACGAGGTATTTGCTTTTTGGAGGCACCAGGGAGCCAAGACTAGGTCATACCCTGGATGTCATGCCAGCCCATGGAGTGAGTAGCCCAGTGCAAATACGATGATGCTCCTTGATGGGTAGACGTGGTACGCTCACGCTCGATACATTTGGTCTAGATTGGAGAAATCCTTTCTAATTTTCATGAATATAAGATCCGTTCTTTCCTCAGATAAGTTAAAACTGGTATATTCCCTGATTCAGTCTACCCTGCAATGTGGCATTCTTGCTTGGAGGGGAGGGGATTTCCAAGGACTCTTATCAGGTTAGTTAGGCTGCAAAAATGTATAATTACAATTATGGTAGATCATAGTATCAATAAATGTTATCCAAAATATTACCAAGTAGCGATGTTCGGCGATCTAGGTGTGTGGGGTATCATATTCGACTAAATTTTGGATGCCGAATCCAATGAAACGGGTCCTGGAACGATTTGCGCCCACCAGAAGAGGTTGTGGGTCAAAATGGGTATCTATCTACCTATTTCGAATGTGATTTTTGGCAATCTAGGCGTGTGGGGTATAATTTTTCTCTAAATTTTGGACGCTGAGTCCAATAAAATGGGTCTTGGAACGATTGGCGCCCACTGGAAGAAGTTATGGGTCGAAATGGGTATCTATCTACCCATTTTGAATTCATGTTTTTGAGATTTGCCCGATCGGACCCAATTTGGGGGGTGGAGAGGTCAAAATGTGTTTTCCGAATGACGGTTTTTCGACATTTTCGGCGATCTAGGCGTGTGGGGTATCATTTTTAACTAAATTTTTGACGCTGAATCGATTGGAATGGGTCCCCATGCTCCTGGGATTTCCTCCAAATTCCACAAACTTAGTGCGTGTTCAACCGTTCCTCCAATTAGGTCCGTTCTGTACTTTTTGTCATGAGTGGATAATACGGTTCGTCGCCTCGTCATTTCCACTCACCGCTCGAACCGAGATGTGAAGTATTTTTCTCTCTTCATCTCGTCTCACCCCAACTTCCGAACATTATGAATATTTAAACCGGGGGCCACTTTGTTGAGATCGGGTTGTGATGACACCGACTGTTACCGGCCCTTTAATCGCTCCTTTCCAACCCCTTTCTTTGATCGCACTGAATGTATTTACCAAGTAACGTTTCTCCCCTGCAATGTCTCCCTTTCTGTACAACCCCTACCTCGTTGTAAAATAAACACGCAACTTATATTCGAAACGATCTTCCGCTCAGCCGAATGCGTTATCCGAGTCTCATTTTCGTTCTCCAAGGAAGATCTTATCTCGAACGAGTTCTCATGACTCATCTCCAGCCCCTAAACCATTGTACCGTTCGGTGGATTTTTTATTTTTTCTCTTAATCGTCTGCATTTACTGGTACGTATATACAATCCTGTAAATATTGAGACAGCTCTCTACAAATCCTTCGCAGGAAAAATGCACTTTTGCACTGGAAAACTATCACAAACAGCGAAAAAATACATATTAATCAATAAATTGGTAAGCTCATTGAATTTATGTGAAATGAATCGGCTCACAACGAGTTTATTGCTTCATTTTTTTTTTAATAAAGCAAATCGTAACTCAAAATAGGGGTGGGTTGAGGTAAAAATGTGTTTTTGGTTGGTTATTCCTTGAATAATCAACCTATGGTTTCATGCAGAAATCTCAATTTCTTAAATACGAAATTCTTAAATACGAAATACGAATATTCGTAAACCAAAAATCGTAACTCAAAATAGGGGTGAGTGGGGGTAAAAATGTGTTTTTGGTTAAATATTCCTTGAATAATCAACCTATGGTTTCATGCAGAATGTCAATCACAATTTTTTTCTGAACGTTTTGAGGTGTCTAGATCAAAATGAGCAAATGTCCGTTCATCGTCCACGACCTACGAATGGGAGGGGGAGGGGGGAAGTAGGGTCCAAAATGTGTACTTCGAAAAATGGATTATCGAGATTTTTGGGAATCTAGGCATCATTTTCAACTAAATTTTGGCCGCTGAATCGATTGGAATGAGTCATTTTTATTTCAAAAACTCGGCTAAAACACATTGTTATTTCATCAAATTTTTTTTTTTTTTTTTTTTTTTAGGCCTAACCCGCCCCTGGACGCTATATAAACAATTTCAATCAATCACCTCGTAAATGCTTGATTTGTTTCTATTTTAAATTCAACTTCAAATTTGAATTTCGCGTTTTGCCAATTTGACGTAAATTAACAGTATAAAGTTGACTGTACGGAGCCTAAATTAAAGGTAGAGGAGAACAAACAGATAAAGATAATTCTCCTTTCACGAAGGTGAAATTATCTCCTATGATATGGCTAAACCGGCTGCGTCAGCCATCAGAGTGATGATTTGTATTAAGGGTAATCTCGAGGATAAACCTGGGAAAACACTTTGGATTCCCATCGTTTCTGAAGCTCATTCCCTGGAGGAAATACTGGTGACTTGGTGCGTTTTGAGAACACCGAGTCGGTCAGGAGTTAAAAAGGATGACAACACAAAAGTTGAAAAGAGAAAAGGGCATTTTCGATATACACGTTCCAATGCAACCTCACTTTGTTCCTCGGAATGATAATGCTATAATAGCTAACAAGAGTCACACTCCGGTGGGAATTTTTACTTTACAAGGGTTTGAAGAATGCATTTCAGGATATTTATTTTAAGAATCTGGACCCGTTTTTAGCTTTGGTTGGTCCTCGAATCTTTTCAGGCCGATTGCACCAAATTTAGAGGGAGTAGGGGGTAAAATTTGTTATTCGAAAAATGGACTTTTGAGATATTCGGCAATCTAGGCGTGTGGGGTATCATTTTCGACTAAGTTTTGGACGCTGAATCCAATGAGACGTGTCCCAGGACGATTGACGCCCACCGGAAGACGTTTTTGGGTCAAAATGGGTATCTATCTACCCATTTCGAATATTTGTTTCCGAGATTTCTGGTACCTAGGATTGTTGGGTATCATTTTCGACTAAATTTTGAACGCCGAATCCAATGAGACGTGTCCCAAAACGATTGACGCCCACCGGAAGACGTTTTTGGGTCATAATGGGTATCTATCTACCCATTTCGAATATTTGTTTCCGAGATTTCTGGTACCTAGAAGTGTTGGGTATCATTTTCGACTAAGTTTTGGACGCTGAATCCAATGAGATGCGTACCAGGACGATTGACGCCCACCGGAAGACGTTTTTGGGTCAAAATGGGTATCTATCTACCCATTTCGAATATTTGTTTCCGAGGTTTCTGGTACCTAGGCGTGTGGGGTATCATTTTCCACTTAATTTTGGACGCTGAATCGATTAGAATGAGTCTCAAAGCTCCTGGTCCGAGGAAAAACCCCTTTGAAAGAATTTGCAATGTTTCATGCTCTTGAACACAAATTGCCGGAATATAGAAATCATACAGAAATCAAAAAGCTTTCAGTTTGTTGAAAAATCATCTTTACGTCCTCATCGTGAAATTGGCCCCTTTCTTAAGAACTCCAAAGCACTTACGGACCCTATGCGTGTACATGAGAAGCATGAGTCCCAATCAGAAAAATCGTCGTCAATTATGTTCACGTTTTCTAACGTTTCTCTCCATTTCCACAAATAACTCCGTTAGGTCGTCCAAACCGTTGGGAAGTGTCTCATTACGACAATCACGCGATGAATTTCTTTTTTTCACTACGTCGATGTATACGTGGACGGTTTCAGAGAAGATTCATTGCCGTGATAATGATCGACGATTTTCTTCTTTGACTCATCGACGGAACTAATCATTTCTCGCTTCTATTTTCTGTCGGGTTTTACGATCGTATGAGTTCGTTTATGTTCTTCGTGAAAAAGATCGTTATAGGATATCCCAATCGATTATTCAACGATGCGTCTTAACGCACTTTTTCCTTTGGAAGTGTTCTTAGTTCGCAGTTCTCCACCCCTTTTTCCCAATCATGGATTTACTAGCGGTTACTACTTTTTTTTTGTTTTTAAATATAATTTTATCGTCAATATAATTGCTGTTAAGTGAATACGAACCCAGAATTATTTTTATTCTCTCCCATACGAGTTCTTTCACAATCCAGTTTCCTTACTTCGCCGATCTCCCGCGGAGTTCACTCGCAAAAACACCACTTAATTATCAACTTTTAGTATCAACACTTACAGTTGTAACTCTTAATTGACCTTCACGTCAAACTGGCCGCTCCCGATCCGACAGTTTCCATTTCCAATTGATCTGGCAGTTCGATCAATCAATTTTATGCGTCAATTATGCAACGTCAGCGAATGGTCAGTTGCACGATAATTTTGTAGGAAAAAAAAAATGTTGTAACTCTTGAAAAATACATTTATCACATTTCCGCTCCAGACATGCGAAACATGGACAGAACCGGCGATCGATTAGCATTTGACATTTATCTGTTTTAAGATTTTTAAAATCGACTATAGATCCTGTTCCACCTGGATAATATGAAATCTTATTATATATTCCAAATTATGCTTTTTTCACACTAAAATGCTCTCGCTTTCTTCAAAATAAAAATTACATAGCGCATTTCAACCTAATTTTTTTTTTTTTTTTTTTTTTTTTTTTTTTTTTTTTTTTTTTTTTTTTTTTTTTTTATATAAAACCTTTTTGGAAGTGGTTTTTTGAATGATGATTAGACAGTTTTCATCAACGAGACAAGTTGATTTTTTGACCAGTCGATTTATGTTCTTTGTAAATAATTTATTACAATTGTTCACTCAAATACACTGTCCTCATTCACACACTTACACAATCACAAGGCTCAATACACAATTTATAACATGAAGCATCTGTATTTGGACTACAAACTGAACTGAACTGCTTCCTCAGTCCCTTTTTATACTGGCTCCCTTGGCCCAGAACCTTCTCGAGTCTTCCCTGGTTCTGGGAACTCGATGTGTTGTCTCAAGCAAACGGGAAGGTTCCAGCCAATTCGATATGACACATGAATGTTCGAGAGTGACCCTTAGCCCTCCATGTGTCATTGACCTTGTAATGCTGGCAGCCCAGGAGATTGGTGCAGGTGTAATCTCGCAACAGTACTCACTTGAAAGAAAATTCTCAGAGAAATATCTAATTGAACGCCCTTTCCAACGTTATCATCAAATTTGAATTATTGCGACAATTTAAATGAGATGTAGCAAAGCAAGGGAAACTTGAAAATGTAAAAGAAGAGTTCGTTATCGTCGATTTTCAGGATACTCTGGCCTGTGACTTTCAAGGGATAAAACACCCTTTTTATCTCAGCCAAAGTGTTTTTCGTTTTACGGCACTTTTTCCTAATCGATTTAATTGAAGTATTGACGATTATCCTTCGTTAGAACCGAATGTATCCAACGGTTTCTTCTGTTCAATTCTATCACTTTCCACGATAATCGTGGAATCGTCGTCCTATGGAAAACTCTCTTTGGCTTTCGGACCAGTTTACGTACTTTTAGTCATAGAGTGAAACAGATGACGTTGCAAAATGATTCAGTTGCTCGATGCGCACGTACAATGCGAACTTTCTATAGTAAATTCATAATTCGTTTGTTTATGTCGTGACTTTGAAACAAACATACAGAAAGGGCCGAAATGATGAACTTATTCATCACTACCGTGCTGAAGATTCGGGAGATTGCTGTCAGGATAGATGCTTCAGGTCTAAAATGTCCCCAAGTTGGCCAAGTTTGTAGCCAAAACGGAATGGTTGGCTTTTCATTCTCATTTAGGGTCAGAATTGACTGTTTTTGACATTTTCAATCCATAATTATTGTTTTTTTTCTATCAAACTAGTGCATTTAATTATTTAAAAAAATTAATTTTAAAGTTTATTTTTCTTATTTAAAAAAATATATATTTAAATTTAAATTTTTATAATATTTTTTAAACATTAAGTCCATTTTTGATTCAAATTTAAATATTTTTTTTTGTTTTGTTTACAATTTATTCATCATAATTGAACGTTATAAACAGAATTTGTTTGTTTGTTTGTGTTCGCAGGGCCAGCGGGGGAGGAAGTGCCATACTCTCGTCACAGCTGAAGGGAACTGGGGGTAGCGGGGGGTTGGAAATCGGCGGCCAACCGTTGAGCGACATCCCCGGCCTCTTCCTCCACCATCCGGCGGGTGGTCACCCCGTCTCAGTCAAACGCGAGCCCGAGGATCTGAGCCACCACCGTAAATCCGGACAGGGTGAAAAGGGGCGGCACAAAGTGGTACTCGTCACGTCTGGCGGTAGTCACCAAGATCTCGTCATTGACGTCGTCAATAACAATAACAACAACAACAATAACAATAACAACAACCCTCCGTCGATCAAGGATGAGTTTATACAGAGTCCACAGCAGGCGAATCGGTCAATGAACGGAACGCCGAGCTCGACGTCGTCTCTGATGGCAGCGGATCCAAACGCCCCGATTGAGATCATCCCCAACGAAGGGCTCAAGTCGGGCATCAACTATGGGAGTCACATCTTCACGACGATGCCCGCGGGTACGACGACTCACGGCGGCAGCGGTTCGCCGTCGCCGATCCCCTATCCGGACCACACTCAGTACTCCACGCAAGCGACGTCGAGCTACATCACGACGTCGGCGACCAACAGAAACTCGGCTACCGCCTTTACGGATCCCTATTACAGGGAGTACTTCACGACAGAGCAGTCGCCGTACGCGACGCAACTCCGACAAGTGTCGTCGTTCGGTGGCGACGCCGCCGACGGTGGTTCCAACCCCGCCTCATTCGTCGAACGGTACGTCCGTCAGAGTAGCGCGTACCACAACAAAGGCGTCATCGCTGCCGCCGGCCTCACCGTCGACTTGCCGTCCCCCGACAGCGGCATCGGCGCCGACGCCATCACCCCCCGGGACCAGACTGCCATACAACAGGTCAGTTCATGTCTCTTACTGTAACCACTGTGAGCAACCCTTCTAATATCATCATCATCATCTCTCAATTAGAGTAGGGGGTAGGGGTAGAAGTTACTAATTTGGGCTTGCTCAGGTCTCCAAATGTTCCTATTGGAAAATAATCACCATGTAAGGGGTCGAAATACTATAAAAATAACGCAAGTATAAATAAAGTATTTGCAATTTATTGAAACTCCTGTATGAAAATTCAAACTTTTTTTTTTTTTCAATATGCTTGTAAGACTTGTGAAATTTTCAGGAACTGTAATTCAACTTCCATCTTCTCATAACTTCAAAGTTACGAAGTTGAAAATTTAAAATTTTGAAAATATTTTATTCGTTTATAGCTCTCAAAAATTTCACAAGTCTTACGAGCATATTGCAAAAAGGAAAAGTTTGAATTTCCATACAGGAGCTTCAATAAATTGCAAATACTTTGAATGGGACTGTCTATTGCCCCCTTAAGAATACTTTAGAAAATTTAGGAATATAAAATCACAATATCTAACGAGTATAAATGACTTAGATAGGAGCCTATTAGAAAAGTACCCTTCCGTTTATTTTCTTTTGATCTGAATATGGACAGGGGATGACACTCCTATTGGCGTACTAGTACTGAAGGTGCAACGACTTTAAATTAAGTCCAAAGAACCTTTTGCCCAACTCGATACAGTGAAAAAAATATAGATTCCTCTTGTGAAGGAGTAAAGTTCTCTCTAAAACGTCCAAGGTTTGGCACTGAAAAACCAATAATGGTGGCTGCCCCACGTCAAGATAGTTTACTTGGTCCATCAATGTACTTTTTCTTCTGTAATTTCTGGAATGAAGATACCCATGATAGTAAGCAGTGCAAGATTATTCTCAAAATTTGAATCATGAGATCGTACACAATTATTGTCAGATAAAATAAAATGAAAATTTGATGTAAAATGAGACAAAGTTACAGCGAGGGGTTCAAGTTACCAAGTGTAACCTGTGAAAACTGTGTGATAACTTTTACCCCATTTGAGGTTAAATCAGGTGAAAAATGGCCGTTTTCAAGAAAGCCCACATCTCATTGAAGATTTTGAAATGTCATCTACCATCCAAACTATTTCGAGAATTGTTCAGGTCTTTGTGTTTTGTGCGTAGCTGCCCAAAAATGGCAAAAAATTATATCAAAAATTGGTCAATACGACTCATTTTATATTCTTCGTTTGAGGACATCTGAACTTTACGAGGTTCTACAGCGATACGAAATGAACAATTGCCTATTCGATTTTCATAGGCCTACCTCTTTCTGGTCATTTTTGTTTGCCCCATGGTAACTTTTGCCCTCATCTACCCACCCCCAAATCCCTCGTACAAATACGCCAAAATTCTTCACGTCGTAGTTTTTCGAAATGATTTGTGGTGAGCTCCGCTCAAATTAACCCTGCTATTTAAGAACACTAAAAATCCGTAGTTTTATCCGGAAATGACATTTGAATATATTTCGCTCAACCAAGACACGGCCGGTGTTTCAACGCCGAACCGTTAAAGGCTCCCAGGTAAACCGGTTTCGAAATAGGAAGAACCGACTACTTTATTTATGTTCTGATATTCGGGAGTCGATAAATTTATAACTGAATTCACTTGGTTTGTGTTGACAGTCGTTCGACTACTCGGAAATGTGCGGGGGTCCGCTACTGGGCGAGGCGAGCAGGAGCAGTTCAGGATCCACCAGCGGGGGTCCGAGGACACGGCCCTGGCACGACTTCGGCCGACAAAATGACGCCGACAAAATTCAAATTCCAAAAGTGTAAGTATTTGTAGTTGAAATGATATATATGCATCGTCTGAGTCCTACGTTATGACCTAGGGGGCGGGGGTGCTTATAGGCTGGCCACATATTTCGGCACATGTTGCTGCAGCTACTATCAAACTAAACCGATATTTTAAAATTATGGAGCGATACATGAGATAATAACTGGAAATGGTCTCACAAAGACAAAAACCAACCAGTTTTTATACCAGATATGGCCTACATTATTTAGCTAATTCATTTACCGGTGAAACTTGTATTTATTGCGTTCTACCATAAACATCCCCTGTCCTTACATTGCAAACTATTCGGCGTTCCATATTTCTACTCCCAAATGAAAATAATAAAATAGGAAAAAATTATTCTCTTTTCAACTCTCTAGAGGTTGATAGTTTGAAATCAATGAATTGATAGTTTGATGTCAGTTTTAATAAGTTATTCGCAGGGAAACGGGACATTCTGTATCAATACAGAACACAAAGGTTTCACACATTTCACTGAGCTACTGCCGTAGGCCAAAATTTTGGACAACCATTGTCGTGAAATTTGAAGGAAATTGATTAACCTTGATGAGTTATAAATATAAATATTTGATCAATTATTTTTGTTTGAACGGGAAATCAGCTGAAAGATTCCACCCAAATTTGTTTTCTGGGCGTTTCAAGATCAAAATAAACAAATGTCCGTCCACGGCAATTTTGGTAGAAAATCGTAAATTTTGGTCAGCGACCCGTTTCCGTATCTAGTTGGTCTTTGAAACTTTTGAGCTCGATTTGACCGGAGGGGAGGTGGTCAAAATGTGTACTTCGAAAAATGGATTCTCGAGATTTTCTGCCACACGCCATGTGGGGTATCATTTTCGAATAAATTTTGGACGCTGAATCGAATGAGACGGGTCCCGAAACGATTGGTGCCCACGGGAGGACTTTATGGGTCAAAATGGGTATTTTTGTACCTATTTCGTTGAAATTTCTGATACCTAGGCGTGTGGGGTGTCATTTTCCACTAAATTTTTGACCCTGAATCTATTGAAATGGGTCCAGGACACACCACACCCACTGTTTCCCCCATTTCCTCCATATTTTGGACAATTTAGGCGTGTGGTGTATCGCTTTCTACTAATTTTTGGACGTTGAATCGATTGGAATGTGTCTCCATGCTGCTGGTCCAAGGAATAACCAACCGGTGAAGGAATTTGGAGCGTTTTTATTAGCGTTTTTATTTCATTGAAAAACCCTTATAAGTATTTTCAACGCTGAATTATGAGGTTTTATATTAGTGGATGTATACGTTCGGCTCATCCCAGCGAACTATTGCCAGCAAATGAGACAAAAAAAGGTACTTTGATTTTTTTTTTTTTTTTTTTTTTTTTTTTTATACCAAAAATTACACACAAAAAATGAAACTAAATAAAATAATAACGGTAATAATAATTCCTTTCGGATATAAAACCCGGTGCTTCATCTCTTTGTCAAGGCTCAGCTGCCGTAACTCGGGTCGTAAAATCCGAGTCTCAACCTGGATGAACCTCGAGCGGTAGTTATTTGTATGATTTATTATCGCGGGTTTTTTTTTTTTTTTTTTTTCAGAATTTATACCGTACGTTATTTTATATTATGGGTAGGAATCACAACTTTTTTGGAATTTTTTTTCTTTCTCTCGCCCGTCTTCAGAATATAAATGAGACGTCATGTCGTTCGAGATTTGGGGTGTTGATGAGATACTGCCACGACAGAAAAAAAAACTCGGCGGAATTCGGATGTGGGCTTCGTATCAACAAGTGTAACAACTCACGTTTTGGCGACTGAATTTTTGTATTTGACACTTCAGGGGCCGTAAAGGGGTTGAAGAGCCCACGTCGCGTTCATTCTCGAGACAAAAGCATTAAATTTCCGCTTTTTATTAACATTTACAGTTGTAAAATCGTCTTTTCGTTTCGATACCTGGAAAAAAACCGCAGGTACTCAAAAACGAACATTGACTTTAATAAAAACCTTCTATTCACCGCAATAATAACTAAATTTCAATACCCGAGATCGATATCTCTGATTCGTCCATCGTTTTAGGTAGTAGGAATTAATACAAAAATCAGAAATGTTGGTCAGTGACACCACTTAGTTCTCTGAAATCTCAAAAATATTCAGCCCAAGGATGAGTAAGGGTAAAAGTTATTACATGGTTAGTTATTTCTTGAATAATGAACCTGCTTTCAAGCAAAAAGTCAATTTCTCCGCTTCATTCCAAAAACTATTCTCTAGACTAAAAAAAAAATCTGCAAATTCTTACACAGGGGTTGGATATTCCTCGGATAGGAGCGTGGAGACCCATTCCAATCGATTCAGGGTCCAAAATTTAGTGGAAAATGATACCCCACTCGCCTAGGTATCAGAAATCTCGAAAATACCCATTTTGACTCAAAAACTCATCCGGTGGGCGCCAATCGTTCTGGGACCCATCTTGATTGATTCTGCGTCCAAAAATTTTGACCATGCCGTTTGTGGTAGTGGAAAATTTTATAAAAATCATAATTTTGTCAGGGACCCGTTTCTGGCTCAAGATGGTCCTTAAAGTCTCAGCCCCACCGGACCAAATTTGGGGGAAGTAGGGGTCAAAATGTGTTGTCCGAGAAACGGTTTTTATGATTTTTGGCAATCTAGGCGTGTGGGGTATCATTTTCCCCCAAATTTTGGACGCTGAATCCAATAAGGTGGGTCTCGGAACGATTGGCGCCCACCGGAAGAAGTTATGGGTCAAAATTGGTATCTATCTACCCGTTTTGAATGCATGTTTTGGAGATTTGCCCGATCGGACCCAATTTGGGGGGAACAGTGGTCAAAATGTGTTTTCCGAATGACGGTTTTTTGAAATTTTCGGCGATCTAGGCGTGTGGGGTATCATTTTACACTAAATTTTGGACGCTGAATCGATCGAAATGAGCCCCCATGCTCCTGGTCCCAGGAATAACCAACCAACCAACCAGCAAAAGAATTTGCAGCGTATTTCGTAGGGAATCGAAGGCGATTTGAGCGTCAAAATGTCGTCTTCTCGACACTGCTAAGTTATTTTATGAATCGCACCGAGCCATTTATGGCTTTTGTGGTGAAGACATCGAAGATATTTCACTTCAGCCGCTTACGGAGTCCGGTGAATATGGTCGGATAATTAATGTTTACGAGAGACTCCGGCGGTTATAACACGAATTGGTCGACGTAAGGTCCTCGGGGGTCTTACTAGAAGACACAAACAAGGATATTTCGGCTCGTTTCTTCGGCTTATTCTTCGGTGGAAACCGAGCTCAGGTCTGGACGCGTGGTGTCCAATAAGCCTCGACTTGGGTCTTTTGTCGGGCAACGCTTCATTTCTGGGTTCGTCCCAAGGGTTTGGGGTAGGGGTAAAGAAATCCGGCGACCTCCACGGTTTTTATCAGACTTGGAACGACAATAATGGGCTTCTCGTGTAAAGTCTCCCAGAACAGCCCGGATGATTATTCTTCTTTAAGACGGGGTTCAGTAAATCAAATTATCATATCCTAACTTTTTGTAACCCCTCCCCCCTCTCCACGAACACCACTTGGATGGCCCATTCCATTCAAATAACGCAATCTCCTATCAACGCCCCATCACTATCTTTCGATTTACTGCCATCATTAATCCGTTGTAACGAAAGAATTTCGTAAGAGTGGACATCCCTATCGGCTCGGATCGCATTAGCTTTCCAATCGACTAGGCGGAAACCGAGCTTAATAAACCAGTACCTACCCACTACCTATGAGCTCGTTTCGAAAAGAGAGCCACCACATTTTACCGAGGGATAGTATCTCTCAGTCTGGTGACTTCTCTCGGGACACGAAATTGGGGGACGGGAAAATTTCACATGACTGTGTATAACGTAAATTATGCCCCGTGTGCCGGAAAATAGTTAGTGTGGAATGTTCCGGACTCATTCCAATCGATTCAGCGTCCAGCATTTGGTGGAAAATGATACCCCACGCGCCAAGGTACCCTAAAATCTCGAAAATCGACATTCAAAATCGGTCGTTATGTACCCATTTTGACCCATACCCACTTCCACTGACCGCCAATCAGTGTGGGACTCACCTCAGTGGATTCAGTGTCCCAAATTTAGTGGGAAATGATACCCCACACACCTAGGTACCTTAAAATCTCGAAAATCCATTTTTCAAAAAACCAATTTTCACCCCAACAGCACCCCAAATCTGATCCGATTGGCCTGAAAAGTCTTATGTGACTGACCAAAATTTCAGATTTTTTGAAAATAGACGACAGATGGTGAACTTTTTGGAGTTTTCGGTTGGTTATTCCTTGAATAATTTCCAGAAACTATTCAGCCTAATCGGGCTAAATTCGAAAGGGGGAGATATTGGGTCAAAATTTTGATGGATTTTTTAGATTCTTGGCGTTTAGTGTGTCATTTTCTACTATATTTTGTACTCTGAACCTATTGAAATGGGTCCCGGAACAATTGACGCCCACCAGAAATGGGTATGGGTCAAAATTTGTATCAGTCTACCTACTTCGAAAGTGGGTTTACGAGATTTGTTGGCACCTGGGTCTGTGAGGTATCATTTTCCGTGTCTTGAAGCCTTAAATCTAGAAACCAAAGTTTTGATTAATTGACACTACATCCCGAATAATTGGGCCGATCATTTTGGAAGTCCAACTAAAACCTAAAAGGAGTCATTAACCAAAATTTAGCTATTTGGAAACAGGCCTTACTACTAAAATGGGTCGCGTAGCGGACGGTTTTGGAATCTCGATGTCTTGAAACACAAAATGTCAAACTTTGTGAGAAACTGGAAGATTGAGTATGATAAGTCAAAATATTCACTACATCGGGCAATTTGAATTTTGAATTTCTAATAGAATTTTCTAAACGAATGACCGTTCTCGGAAACTCGTCTCAACAGTTAACGTACGTGCTTCCATCCGAGTGAAAGTGTTATCTTGTCCTAACCACACCAATTGCTTAAAAAAAATCAATTAAATATTAATTGAACGCGTATTTCAAGACGCTCCGAGTAGAAACGTATTACTAGGGTGCTAAAACGATTACGTTAGAGGTCGAGGTCGTAACGTGGTCTGAAGTTGCATCAATCTGTAAAGACGAGATGATTTCGACACGATTGACCTGGGCCATTTTAGAATTTCGGAAGTTTTATTCTTTAAGACCACCTGAGGTCGTTAAAGTGGATTTTTACGTTGGAACAAGGACAATCATTATTCGGAGTGACTCTTTTCTCCTTCAATTGCGGGTTGTCTTGTTCTGAGTGTAAACTTACGTTTTGGCTTCCATTTATAGTCGTGGGGAAAGTTGATGACTCTGGGTCAATGGGGAAATAAACAAAATCACCGTTTGAATGCGCAGGTATGTAGAAAACAAACAAAAACGGTTAATTTTCTTCCCAGGAAAAAATGTGGAAAACAGTGATTGTGAAGTGTTTTGGACTAATGCCGATCGATTCAGCGTCCAAAATGTAGTGAAAAATGACACCCCACTCGCCTAGCAGCTCAATATATCGAAAATATAGTTTCAAAATAAGTAGGTAGGCACCCATTTTGACACAAACCCCTTCCAGGGGGTGGTGCAGTTGGTCTGGGGTCCATCTCGATGGATTTAGCGTCCAAGATGTAGTGGAATATGATACCCCACACGCCTAGTTCCCGATAAATTTAAAACCCCACTTTCAAAATGGGTAAATAGATACCCATTTTGACCCATAAGCTACTTCTGGTGAGCGTCAATCGGTTCGGGACCCGACTCAATGGATTCAGCGTGAAATTCTTAGTCGAAAATGATACCCCACACGCCTAAATTGCCAAAAACCGCGAAAATTCACTTTTCGAATGGCACATTTCAATGCCCCTCCCCCTAATTAGGTTTGATCGAGTTGAAAAGTTTCAAAAAACATTTTAAGCCCCTGACTAAAATTTCAGATTTTTAGAAAAATTTTCGACCAGGACCAAAAACGGTATGGACGGAGTACGGTGGACAGCCACCAAACCACTAACCAAAACGAATGAACCTGTATTCATTCCTTGAACAATTTTTATATATCTTTTATATATCTCCTTCAGACGCACATTCCATCTATCTGTACCGAAATAGATCTCGAAATCATTCGACAGAATAAATCGTGTGAATCAAGCCTGAGATAATCAGTTATCACAAATGATATTGCATTCGCGTGATAAGATGCTCGATGCTATCAACTTCTCGTGTTTTCAAGTTCAGAGAGTTCACGTATTCATTATTTCAAATGTAATCGAATTTTATCTAAAGCGAAATATTTCATTAGACAGAAACCAAGTAACAAGGTGTGATAATCCGCTCAACCTTGGGTGTCCTTTTTTTCAGTTACCTACGCGTTGTGGCGACCCATTTTCAAAGACTGGCTTGACCAGTCAGTTTTTTTTAGATTAGTTTTTTTTTCCGCCCGGATACTCACAACAAGCATATGCACAGTTTTTTTTCTACGATGAAAAGTACCCACATCTTTCACGCCCAAATAGATCGACAAAATTAACGAGGGAAGTACATTTGCGCAGGAAAAGTTCGAATATTATAAAAACGTCCTTCATGAACGACCTTCGTATCGAATTAGAAAAAACAAATTATCATGATCTCGCGCTCTGGTGGGTCTCGCTATTCAAGAGGTAGTGTTATATTACTTTAGAGGAGAGAAGTAAGATTTAAATATTCTCAGGGCCCCCGACAAATCTTGTAAACGAGAAGGGGCTATCCAAGTCAACTCTCTCTCATGTTTTGATAATTTTACGGGGGTTGGTTATTTCTCGGACAAGGAGCGTGGAGAAAATGGGGGAAAACATTACAGACTCATTCCAATCGAATGTCACGTACTTAGACCGCCCTCTGAACGACTTTAGTGCCGAAATGAGCTATAAAACGAAGGGTCTACCACCCATGTTGAACAAAACCGTGAAAACTTCTACCAAAGTCAAATAATCAGGTGTTAGGTAGCGATTATGACTAACTACCACCTCAGGTCGTCCGCCGTCTACACCGTTTTTGGTAGAAATTTTAGTCAGAGACCCGTTTTTGGCTCTAGTTGGTCCCCAAAATTATTCTGGCAGCCTGATCGGACCAAATTTACGGGAGTAGGGGTCAAAATGTGCAAAATACCCCACGCAGTATCATATTCCAATAAATTTGGACGCTAAATCCAATGAAAGTGGTCCCAGAACAATTGGCGCCCAACGGATGAGGTTATTGGTCAAAATGGGTATCTATCTACCTATTTTGAAAGGTTTTTGAGATTTCTGGTACGTAGTCGTGTGGGGTATCATTTTCTACTAAATTTTGGACGCTGAATCGATCGGAGTGAGTCCACACACACTTTTTTCCCAATCCTCTAGCTCCATGGTACAATAAACCATAGTAAAATGCGTTTTAGTTGGTTATTCATTGAATAATCTACTTATGTTTTCATTCAAAAAGTCAATATCTCCGATTTGGCCCAAAAATGCTTTTATTTTATTCTGTTTTCATTCCATTCAAGGAATAACCAACAAAAATCACGACAACCACTATGTTTGAATGAGACTTATAAGTAGGTTTTATTCATATTTCCAATTAATATCTTTGTTAATATCGCAAAACTCTCGTTCTCATGTTACAGCTACTCTCAATACGGCTTCAAATACCACCTGGAAACTCCCATTTCCACCAATCAAAGGCGAGAAGACGACCGAGTCACGTATATCAACAAAGGGCAATTTTACGGCATCACCATGGAATACATTCCTGACCCTGATAGGCCGCTCAAAGCTCAAACAGTCAAAGTAAGTGCCGTCTTTTGTACATTATCAGTGCAGTTGTTTGAGTTTGAATTGTGTAATTGATACATACGACCGTCGAATTTACAAAATAATCTTCATCGTCGTTCCTTCATATTCTTTTCAATCATATAATGAACCTTTTCATTGCTGAATACAGCCAATTCGTTCTAATAATTTCTTACATAACTTCCAGCACCACTTTCCTGGAAATCCGTCAAAATGTACGCAATAATACCCCCAAAAATATTAGAATTTCGTCAACATTTAAATTATCAGACTTATAATTGTCACGAACTATGTCCAACTTGTTGAGTGACCATCAACTATTAAAATGAGCTCCAAATGTGGCTTTCGAATTGTTCAAATTTTCACATTCTAATTGAGTTAGGCACGAGAGACGATTTAAAAAGCTCAAGGACCACTCATAACTCACTCATTCATTAACTCTTTCCTGATTGATCATGCCTGATGTTCAATTTGATTTGTGGTAATGATTGAAGTGAAACAAATAGCTAATACGCTCACCACGATTGTCAATTTAACGGTTTTTTTAAATTAATCTCTGGTGGATGTGTAGTTTTTCCATGTATTTTTCCAGCGCGCTACCCCCAAAATACAATGCCATACTGTAATATTGTTTGGACCAGAGCTATATAAATTAATTTCAGCGCCGAAATGTCCATAAATGTTTGGTTCTGATGAAGTATTCGCGTGAACTTCTGAAGTTTGTTGTATAGAAAAATAGTATGGGGTTGCCATTTTAGTTCTTCAACCATGATTATACCTTAATATACTCGTTCTAGGGTGAACAATGGCATGTCCCTTTACACTCATGACCTTCAGCATGGATCTCTATTGGATTCATCGTTCGAAATCGGTTTAAAATGATACGCGTCCAAGTCCTATAGAACTTTTTTTTTAAAAACGTATTTTTACTGTGTACAACTAGGACATAAAACACAGTCTTTTCCGAGATACTCGATTTTCCAGAACATTTTAAATGCATTTTTTGGGGAATAGGGCAGGCAATGAACGGTATCGAAAGTTTCTTGAAAATCAACAAAATCGAAACGTAAAAACTAAAAATTTTGCTAAAATTACCATAATTTGTTATTTGAATTTTTGCTGACGTAAACGATTTAAAAGTAGAATTGTCTTCTCACTGGCGTGTCTCGCTTCCGACTGGGGTTGAGGTTTGATATTTCCTCACTATCAATGATTGAAGGGGATGTTGGGTAAATGCACTACTTCAATAATTTTTGTTCTGATATTGACTCCACCAAAATCAACAGCAAATATAAATGCCTGTAAATCCTAATTGACTGAATGGAAATCGAGAAAGAGGTTAGCCTGTGGCCTCACTGAATCGCTGAATCCAGTTCATTCAGTAATCTGAGGGCAAATTTGCCTCCAAACTGTTATTTATCTGCTCATTGGCGCGACATTTAAAAATAAATAAATTCCGTGTTTACCAAATTACTTGTTATATTCTGATTTTGATTACATTTTACACTCTTTCTTGACCTAAATATCATGATTTATGCAGTTTCTTTATTTTCGCTCCTAGCTGTGATGAAAGTTTTGGTCGATGGTTCCAAGCCGATGTTTTAGGACTATCGATGTCCAACCCTACTCCCGAACACATTCTGCTTCCGTGTAATGGTTGTAGTGGAAGGATCCGCGATAATTTGCCTGCTCACGATAATAATGAGATTGAAGTGGTTGTCGGCGTTGAGCCACTTGTACACTCGATCTTTCTGGCTCAACACTTCAACGACAAGACATGATCTCTTTGTTTAAGCCTTTGCGGAGGCGTTGGAGAGCCGATTGCCGTCGTGAATCCGTTCCAGAGCTTGCCTTTCTTTTTGGTGAACCTCTCAAACACCGTCGGTGATAATTAATCTTGGGAGCTCCGAGCTTGACAGTAACAGTAGGCTAATAGTGGCCATTCTCAACCGCTCATTAACCGAAGCAATCACGTCCCTACCGCCAGACACACGAAATGAAGTACAACCCCCTCGCCACATCAACCCTGCCACCCCCTCCATCCCTGATTTCGAACTCCGTCCCCACTCAACGTCCCAACTCTTGATCCTCATTTCCGATAAGCCTTCAACCACACAAGTCCCCGGGCCCTTACTCATCGAAAACTTGTTATTGTTAGGTCTTCCATTTAATTTTCATCTCGCCTTTTTGTTGTTCTTTTCTTTCCTTTTTTTCTTCATCTTCAAGAGACCCTCAATTACTCGCCTTTTCCGTATTCGGTCACTCTTGAGTTTCATCGCAGGGGTGAGAAGAGTGAACGATCAATCGAGAACTATACGGTCATGAAGCACGTCCTCTGAGCTACGTGCTTTTGAGAATCACGAGCAGAGCTACGTGTCTCTACAACGTAAAGACCGATTTAATTGGTTTTTCTACGCCGTGGCTACAAAACTTCGTTTAGTCTCAGGTGTGGCCTAAATGAACTAACATCTCGTGAAATACGACACAAACGGACATGACGTGCCTTGGATTCTGGCCAATTGGTTTTTTGAATTGTTACAACTGTGGTTGTTGTTTCGACGGCCATGAATTTCTCTCATTAAGCGTCATCAGCCTCATAACACTACAGCGTCAGCCACGTCAATTTTCTTGGACAGTCTAACGATTGACTCAATATTGAGAATATTGAAACTGAAGCCTGAAGCCTGTAGATTTTCCGACCTTAGGAAACCTGCCTGATGTTCTTCAGCTCCATGTTCCTTAGGTGGATGTCAGACTGCTGGTAAAGTACAGGCTGGGCCCTTATTTACCTTATTTAAAATTTTTATTTTTTCTTGATGCCTTCTGCAACTGCAAGGAGCATACCAAAGAGAACTCATGACTTAGCACGTTAGATCATGGTCCTAACGATTAGGTAATGTGACAAGGATGCGTTATCGTCGGGCTGCGATGAATTTATGGATTCCGAAAAGGCCGATTTCACAGCCCATCAGATATAATGGGTTAACAGTGAAAGAAAGAACAAAGCCGAGAGAGGAGGAGCGAAGGAAAATTTTCGAATGGACGGACCCGTGAGGGGTAAAAGATCAAAATGTAAAACAACCAAGAGACTCAGAGGAGGCGAGGCCCAGAGCCCAGAGCCATTATCTAACATACGTGAGGCGGCTACAAATGATTTTAATCAACTCTCCGAGCTAGTAGAACCTTTTTATTATCTTTCAAAGCAAAGGAAATAATTGGATGATTGAACGCAGCCCTAACCGTGGAGGCTTGTTGCTGATAGGCGTTCGCGGCAAAATGCGTTTCCATGACGTAAACGTTACTTTGCAAGTTAAAACCTAAGAAGCCGCTGCTACGATAGGATGGAACACTGCACATTTTACAAGGGTTTATCATTTCCGCGTTCGTGTTCAACCAATATGGATTCATTATGAAGAGGTTCAAACCTGTGCGATTGTATGACTTGGACAAAAATGCGTCCATGGGAATAGTTCAAGATGGCGGGTTTTCTTATTTTGGGCCTCTTAAGCTGGGTTCACACGGACGCGGTTTTTCCGTTGGGCGGCAAACGCGTTCGGCCATCTGATTGGCTCGGGTCTATCTCAGCTGCTGCAGGTGAACTTTTGAAGTGGTCTGTGCATTTCAAACCATTTTTATATTTGCCGCAGTAACGCATGCGCAGTGGTTCTCAGCGCAGCTTTTCCAGCTGTTTTTTCTCCGATTTGCCACCAATCAGCTCCACGAACGCGCTTGCCGCACCGCATCCATGTGAACACCCAAACTCAAAACGTATTTCCCCCAACATTTTACCGCAGTTGCCACTAACGGAGAAACCGCGTCCATGGGAACCCAGCTTTAGTGGTAGGAACGCTCACACCTGTGAAGAAATGTTCAAGTGCGACCAACCTAAGGCGATAGGCGGATCAACCTTCGAGCAGTGAAATGGAGGACGTCTTATGCCCTTAAACCCGATCTCGATCTCGTAAAGGAAACCTCAGAGTTTTTGTGTACCGCTGGCCCTGGTCGATGGCAAAGAGGGAATCTCAACTTTTTTTCAAATGGGGAGTTTTTTTTTTCGTCTTTTTGTTTTATTTTCGTGTCAGAGGAGGGGGCGGTGGGGAAGATCAGTTGTCTACCGCACGAAGGATCAGAGGAGATCGGTTTTAATAAAATACGCGGCGGCCACTGCCACAAAAACCAGCGTGCGAGGGGTCCGTCATCAAATCTCCCTCAGAGGAGATTCGAGCTGAGCCTTCTCAGTTTCTTTAAAAACATGAATCCGCCGGCCGAGACGAGGACGTTTTTTGAGATTCCCCACTCGATTTCAAAATCAAAATGGAAACCGAGTAACGAGCGTCCGTCAGGTCCTTGTCTTTTCATTAGCATCGGCCTAAGGCGGAACCAGAGGATGTCGTGGGCCTCAAATGGTTCATCTTCGTGATGATGCAGTTAGGCGTCAGTTTCATGGTCCATCTCTAGAACGGTACGAAGCTATTCTACAATCCCGTTATGCCGTTTCATTATGATTGTTCCTCGATCAAGTAAATAAGTACAAATTTTGCCCCGATTGAGCCTGAGCGTCAACCGTAAGTAGAAAAATGTCGAAACATGTATACAGCACATTTTTGAAGTCTCCAATCAACACATACTCGCGTTACTGGACAAATATCCCAAAACCCAATAAACACCCAATTTGGACAATTTACCAAACGGTCCAAAATCGTCGAGCAAAACATAGTTATCTCCACGTTCAAATGCTATCAATCAAATACTCCACAGTCCAGAATCCAGTATCCGTCACCCGAAACGCTATCCCAAATTTGTCCAAATTTTAGCATGAAATTGCACTTTACGCGACTCATAAAATATATATTTTTCCTCATCTCGCGACGATCAGCCTAAAATTCATCTCAATCGGTCCACCGAGGGACGCTTGGGTCCTCGAAAAATTCAAAAAACCATTTTCACAAGGGAGGAACCAGACACACAAAAAGTTAGGCACGACTAGGACTCAATGCCTCTGTGTAAATATTCGGATTTTTGCTTGGTTACTCTTTGAATAATGTCCGTCCGCTGTCCATGCCGTTCCTAGTAGTAGACAATTTTCTAAAAATCTGAAATTCTGGTCAGGTTTTTAGTCTGTTTGGTTCTCAAAAATTTTCAGCCAGTTTGGACCAACTTTTCAGCTCGTTCAAGAGTCAAAATGTGTTTATCGAAAAATGAATTTTAGGAATTTATGGTGGCTTAGGCGTGTGGAGTGTCATTTTTCACTAAATTTTGGACGCCAACTCCAATGGAATGGGTCCGGGACACTCCACACCCACTGTTTTCCACATTTTTTTAGACGTGTGATGAATTGTTTAAATAAGAATGAGTTTCCATGCTCCTTGTCCGAGTAATAGCCTACTCCTGTGAAAAAATTTGCAAGTTTTTAACGCATTGTACTGTATTTTATTCTCTCTTTTCCATTATTACACGTAAAAGATTAAAAAAGAAAGTTCTTTCGTCGATACAATAGGTGCATTATTCCAATAAGAAGAAAATGAGCAGAAGTGGAAAGGACGTCCTCTTCAGGGTCGCTGCCCGCCCGTCTAGTGCCTCTAAATTCCTAAGAAGAAAAAGTACCCAGTATATAATGTATCGTAAATATTCTAGACGTCTGTGGGAAGCGAAAATGAATGCAAAAATCGTTCAAAAGAGTCCGAGGGATCATGTCGAAGTTGGTTCAAATAGGAGTGCCTGCGGTGAGATCTCCGATGAGGGACAGGGAGGCAGAAACGAAGAGAGCGAACGTTCATAGTAATTACAGGCGAGGCCTCCCCTACGATTTTATATAATTAAATAAGAAAATTAAAACGTGAAAGGTCCACAGGAGTTTTAACGTTATGTTTAGAGGTTACTGAGGGAGTTGGGAAAGGGGTCTTAATAGGCTATCATTATACGAATACTGCTGTGTGGCGGAGGGGAAGCGGAGGGAACGTTTAGGCTAAAAAGAATAAGAAAGCAGAATACTCCGCACTTCTCGACCAAGAGGCTCCGGATATTTGAGAGTTTTACTTTTCACGGTTCTCAAGCCGCTCCGGGGATTAAAAGCTCCTACCTACCGCGATTCGAAACGAATTAAAACTCGGGAGTGGCAACCGAGAAGATTAGGGGCCGACTGTGACCGAAAAATTTAAACTGCTGATGCGGCGCTTGTCTGTTTCAAATGCGCTTGCTATAATTCGGCGGTGAAACATAAATAAATACCGTCGAATTGACCTTTTTTCACCAGATTAACTCTGATTGCGTACAAATCAGAGTTTCTTACGTGTGGAAATTGTCTCGTAGCTCCAATGTTACGTTGATTAAATGAAACAGTCAATTCCTCTTCTATTCCTACAATTAACCAGTAAAATCTAACTTATTATAACGCCCAGAAATCATCATCTTATCCTCAATCGACTCTCTGATAGTCGGTATGAAGTCAAACTAGTTTCTATTCAATTCAATTCAAATCAGCGAGGTGCGGCGTTGAAAGATATCAATTTTTGCAAGTTCATCTTTCACTCGAATTCGTCCAATGATTGAGAAATACCTCGGCGTACCTAATGTAGATTAAACATTTAGTGATAGTGAGATTGGTTGTAGAAGCAGCAGTACGTGATAACTAATCATTCCTCGGCATTTGTTACTTCATTTTGGTTTGTTATTCCTTGAACGATCGACCAATATGAATGGTTATTCCATGAATAATCAACCCATGTTTTCATGCTCAAGGTCATTTGGGGTCTATCATATCCAATCGGCCCCCAAAAGTATTTTATGGACATTTCATGATGCCTTTAACAAATAACCAAAAGGTGAAATGTCCGGCCGCCGTAAGCCGTCCGTCGTTTTCGGTAGTAGACAATTTTCTAAAAATCTGACATTTTGTTCAGTAACCCGTCTACGGCTCTAGTTCGTCCTCGAAAATTTTCAGCCCGATCGGACCAAATTTGGGAGAAGCAGGGGCCAAAATATGTATTTTCAAGATTTTGGCGATCTAGGCGTGTGGAGTATCATTTTCCGTTAAATTTTGGACGCTGAATCCATTAAAATGGGCGCAAGACCGATCGGCGCCCACCGGAAATGTGTATGGGTCAAAATTGGTATCAGTCTACCTATTTTGAATGTGGGTTTCCGAGATTTTCAGCGATCCAGGCGTGTGGAGTATCACTTTTCCGCTAAATGTTGGATGCTGAATCCATTGAAATGAGTTCGGGATACTCCACACACACTCTTCCCATTTCCTTCATTTATTTTTCTTTATTATCAACTGAAGTCATTTCTTAAGCCGTCAAAATCTAGTTAACAAGAAAGTTTATATTCACCATTTGTTTGTTACTCTCTTTATCGAGGATAGAATCATTTCCTGTAGACATTTCCAGGACGTGATATTTCGTCAAGATATTCATGCTGATCTTTTGATCAGCAGTTATGCTCGAAAATTGTGTCAGACGACGCGGTGAAGATGACGTTATCCCGGACAGGAAATTGTTGCCCAGTGGCTATCGTTACACTAATCCAGGAAGATGGTCCTGTTAACGTCCGAGAATTGAGAGAGTTTTCGAGATATGCAAATTCAAACGGTATTCGTCAAAGCGCTCGAAAGGCTATGTAGATTCTTCGAAGATAATTTTATAATTATCGGATTGATGGCGTGATGAAGATCAATTCGGGAGGCCGTGACTGGAAGCCTTCGGGCTCCGGGTATTTTGAAGCTAATCGTAATTATGTATTGTGGCTCTTTTTGTCGATGGAGATGGTGTAACGCAGTTTTCGAACCCATTTCGAGAGCCGGGGCCGGATTTTACGACCGAAGAAGGTCCTGCGCCTGCCCAGTGCCCAACTATTATCTTCCACTCGTTCCGTGACCCATTTAATTGCCCGCTGTTTTATTATAAGGGTATCCATTAATACCACCTTGGGAGAGGTTTTTTTGTCGGTAGGCCGGGTAACGGCAATCGGTGACGAATTAGGGCTTCTAGTTCCCTGAATAAACATCGGCGCTCAATCCAAGTGTCCGTTATTACGATTCATCGATGGACATCAGCTGGGATAATTCGACCAATTCGCTATCCTAGTTTCGACGGTTGATGAACCTGAACCCGTTTTTTCGGCTTTAAATCCCGATACTTCTATCTCTTCAAATACATTTTTGAACTAGTTCAATTTATAGGCATCGCTCCTCCAGCTGAAGAAACTGTCTGCATTCTATATTAATGAAAATCCAAAATTGAAACTCCAAAATTTACCGTAGTTTTATGACATACATGGAAACCATTTGTTCATTAATAGTGAAGTTCCCTTCAAAAGGTTGAGGTGGGGAGTATTTGAATTGTTTGGACTGATGTTTTGATGAATCTTTTGCATCGTAGTCCAGGGTAGTTAGTTTGCAAAAATCAACTATTGCTCTTATCATCAGCTACGAGTATTTTTAACGATAAAACGCTGCAAATTTCTTCACGGGGATTGGTTTCATCCTCAGACGAGGATCGTGGAGAAAATGGGGGAAAACAATCAGTGTCTAGTGTCCCTGAATCATTCTAATCAATTCAGCTTCATAATTTAATGGAAAATTATACCCCCACTGTCCAGGAAGAAATCTCGAAAACCCACCTTCGAAATAGGTTGATAAATACCCATTTTCACCCATAATCTCCTCCTTTAGGCGCCAATCGTTCTGGGACCCGTCCCATTGAATTCAGCGTCCAAATTTTCCTAGGCACCCGAAAATCTCGAAAATTTGGTCCGATCGGGCCGAATTGATCTCTGTCCAACATTTCAGATTTTTAGAAGTTTTTGTTCCAACAAAAACGGTGGCGTATGGTGGACGGACCAAGGTATCATTTGTTCTAGACGTCATGAACGTCCAGAAAAAAAATGGGCTGATCGAAGATGGTCGACTCTCGATGATCTTGAACATGCTGATTATTCAAAAAAGCCTGTGAAAAACACCAAACAAAAGGAGTTGACGGAAAAGAACATCTCGATTCCTCAATAAAGAATCTGTTCAGAATTGATGCAGTCGACCCTCATAACTTTATTGGCGACCTTAGGTCGTTTTCATGTGAAACATGTGACTGATGCCCTTCTGTGATGAACGGACTCTTTTGTTTTTGATGAGCAAACATCGTTCTGAACACCATTCCCATTGAAACAGCTGACCTTCAAACAGAGTACTCACATTATAAACTACAACTGTTTTGGGGTTGTATTAGACGCTCTGCTCCCTAGTTTTGGTTCTAATGAACATGAACTGGACAGCGTAGCATCTGATGTCCCAGTACCTGCTCTTAGGTTGGTAGCAGATCTTTTAGGATGCACTGTGAGTTTCAGTGACCCGAAAAGACTCGACTGCCGGAAGGCACATATGTCTTGAGGAGAAACTCGATTGTCAGGATTAATTAGCTGAATAGCCCATGAGCAAGAGTAAATATAACGTCTCGAGACATTTAGTGGTTATGTTCAAGAAGATTAGTTATAGGTGGGCACTGGCACCTATGTAATAATGGTCTCTTAGGAAATTTGTGTTTACGAGTGCTCGAATGACCTTCCACATTATTTATCCCTCAGAGGGCTGAGGGCATATTTTCTCTTCTCGGACGGTTGTTGTGAGCTCCGTAAGACCGAATTCGGCTCGTATAACAAATGACCCTAATCGCTGGGATATGATAGTTACAAAGCTGGCGGAGGGTGCTCGCCTATCAATCAGGTAGCTCGTTCCGGGCCTTCATTTCTTCCCTTTAATTGCATTAACTTGAACTGCGGCCATTTTTTACCAAACAGAGTGCTCAATCCTTCATAGGTTTATTGGATTTGAAGCCACTTGACATTTTTTTCATGCTCACATCGCTCATTTGGTAGCCCTGAAAATAATTCGGAATTGAGCTGTCTATAGAAGAGGCTAATTTCCCTTCATATTTCAAATGGAACTAATCAATTAAATTCTTTGCGGGAATTGAGCGGTCATAACGGAAATGAACTGCGGAGCAGAATGATCATTACATTTTATTTTCTCCCTCTCATCTAAACTATTTTTTTTAACTAACATTTCCATTTTGCTTTCAGAGTGTGGTCATGCTCATGTTCAGAGAAGAAAAGAGTCCCGAAGATGAGATCAAGGCGTGGCAGTTTTGGCACGGGAGACAGCACAGCGTCAAACAAAGGATATTGGACGCCGGTAAGATCTTCCCTCTCATTTAACCGCGTCATAATTTATGCGTATTCATTAGTACATCACGCATCCTCTCAATTTTTCCCGTCTTCCTCAATCCTTGATCCCTCTTGGGCAATATTTCGTATCATCGCTCCAAACCTACCGACCTTTCATTTTGCGCAAGCTGCCCTGGGTTTCGTTCGGTCACTGTAAGTTCCCCGAGCCGATCTCAATTTATTATCAACTAGTCATTCATTTTTTAACCACCAACGAGAATTTCATTTCATTCGTGATGATGAATTTCAGACACGAAAAACAGCGTGGGTTTCGTCGGTTGCATCGAGGAAGTCGCCCACAACGCGATAGCTGTGTACTGGAATCCGCTTGAGAGCTCAGCTAAGGTATGTTTCAAGTTGTCATATGGTTGAATTTCTTTTTCGCCTTCACATTTAGTGGTTATCTTTTATTCTTTTGACTCGGGTTGTTCTAAATCAGAATATTTCATGATTTGCAGCTCAACATTGCCGTTCAGTGCCTCAGTACTGACTTCAGTAGCCAAAAGGGCGTCAAGGTGAGTGATAATCTATGCCATCCGTCACGTTTTTTAATAAAATGCACGAATGAAGCATTTTTTTATCGGTAGATCCAATATTTGTACGTACAACGCCATTTAACTGCCCTTAATTAGACCTCAAATAACAACTACAATTTTTCAGGGGCTCCCCCTACACGTTCAAATCGACACCTACGAAGACCCCAGAGACGGACCTGTCATTCACAGGGGCTACTGCCAAATCAAAGTATTTTGTGATAAGGTAAGATAAATTTCACTCATCATCTTCTCATTTCGCACAATATCCAACGTCCCCTCCACGTCTTTGATTTCCCGTTTTTAGGGTGCTGAAAGGAAAACGCGCGATGAAGAACGAAGAGCAGCGAAAAGAAAAATGGCTGCGACTGGAAGAAAGAAGATCGAAGAATTGTACCATCCGGCGTGCGAGAGATCTGAATTTTACAACATGGCTGATCTCACTAAACCGCCTGTTCTATTTACGCCCGCTGAAGACATTGACAAGGTAAGAGAAATATGTTGAAAAATATTTGAAAAATATCACCTTCTTATATCAGTCGTTCCAACTATTGGTTTACTCGTTCATTTCAGCTCACCTCGATGGAACTCCAAGGATTCTACGGTCATGAGACAGACACATCAAGGTAATTAATCATTTTTAGCCTGAGTTAATTAGGCTACCGAATTTCAAATTAGACAAGTAAATTTAGCCAGTCTCAAGTGATGTAGAAAATCATGCTGCAATAGCGTATCAACTCATTTATACCAGTTGGCTTTATTCTATTGATTATAGTGGGATCATAGGGACCTTTTCATACTGTTTCAAGCATGAGTAGTTATTGGTTTATCTCCTATTGCGGAAATTATCCCCCTTTTACCACCCTACTATCATCATATCACCCATCGCTATCCTCATATAATCATTTCCAAAGCGTTGTTCTCCACCAAATCCTAAAAAACACAGCAGGCTCGTGATACATTTTGATTGTACTTTTTGCTTCGCATTAACCGACACATTGGAAGTTATCTATTGATGAATTGATCATCAATACATGTTTTCCCGTGTATGAATTCTCAATCTGACGAATCGCCATGGCTGCTTGAGTATTTCATCATTGTTGTATCACGACCGTTGTTTCAGTCGCTCTTTCAAATCGAATTCCCCACTTATTTTACAGTTGTTTGTTGTACTTCGAGGAATATTGTGGACAATTCAGAGTTAGAGGAATATGTGCATATTTTTGTACGTATTTCTAATGAGCAACTGCTCTGTCACTATATACGAGTACAAAAGCAAGTTTCCTATTGCTGCAGAATTGTCATGCTCGATATTGGGCGCCACTGAATGAACTCTTGCTTAGACTTCGTCAAACCTATGCCAAGTACTTTTGTGGTCAATGTCGTAGTCACAATAAATTAGTAATATGTAGAAACAATATTTATCAATATCCTATAATTATTTCAGTGGGATAAAGCCTCAAAATCACGTGCTGATTCCTCTTAGCGCAACAAAATTGGAGAATACCACAATTCTGATCTCCTTATAAATTTGTTTGAATAATTGTTTTACTCTGTTTTAATTCATGTATTCCTAATTGATTTGTAGTTTGTCAAACGGAGAAGCAGGACCTTTGAAGCATAATTCCCCTTTCTTACTTCACTCAGCGAAATCTGGAACTGTGCAGACACAAACGCTCAAGTTCCACAACCATTTCCCCCCCGACGCCCTTAAGTAAGTAGTAATGTCTGCTCAAAGACCATTTTAAAGTCATTTATCAGATGTGGACAAAAGTTTATCTCTGTAGTTGACGTTTGTAATGCACAGTATGAAAAACTCAACAGCTATATGGCCATACGACTCAAATGCCTTCAGCCCAAGATGGTTTGACTGTGGAGAGTCAATATATCCAATATATTTCAAAGTCAAGTGCTTACAGGAGCCAAAATCATCCTCGATCTTCAATAATTCAAAGGCTAGGAATATTGAACCACAAAAAATTGGGTGAATTCAAATGATTTTACCACACTGTTCTTCCCAAGCAGCCTCTTAAGACTTTTAGGGTACTCATTTTGGGCGCTCGGTGGTCTAGTGGAATAGACGAAGGATTGGTGTGGTACTCCGAGCGGCCAGGGTTCGAATCCTGGCTAGAGCAACTTGTTTGTCTTGACCCTCATATTCGTCCTCTTCACTTAAGGGGGTGAGGCAATAAGTAGCCACGAGCGAAATCGTCAGATCAATTTACGATCCTCTTTGGAGGACGGCTGACGACGTCCGCGACACCTGAGCAAGGTAGTCGGACGAAAATCCAAGGTGAAAGTCCTTGTTTACTTTACTTTTTACTTTTTACTTTAGGGTACACATTTTGAGCATTCTTGCAAGTTTATATATAAACACATAGATTTGCCGTGCAGCCCCTAAATAACGAGTCGTACATAAAATTAATAAACTTTGTTGTTAAGGAGAACATATCTTCTACATTTTTCAATTGGTTTATCTTAATCTGAGCACACTATTAAGACAAAATCAACGCTTAGTGATTGTGTTTCGTACTTATTTAGTCTAGTGCTGCCAGAATTGGTCACAACAGGATGATTTGCAGATTTTTTGATTAGTCACTGTAGAATGACCGGCCGGGGTTGATCGGCTCATCAATAATACAATGCCTAACATTTCTAGGCTGTACAGATTATCATTTGTGTCCAAGCCGTGTCAACTGAACCTTAATCAATCATCGTATCTAACATTCGCATGTGTTCCTAAATATTTGCAGTGAGAAGAAGGACGACGGTATGACAACGGACGGTACAGTTTTTTCAAGCCCTCCAATAAAACGGCCAAAGATGATACCTCCGTTGAACGAGAGAGTGATGCTGTATGTCAGGCAGGAGTCTGAAGAAGTCTACACCCCCCTCCATGTAGTCCCACCCACCACAACTGGTCTTCTCAATGCAGTAAGTTATATTATTTTTCATTTGTCACCCTGTGAAGTTCCTCTTCGAAAAAAACTTGTCCAAACAAAAATACAGAAATAAAGGAGAAAGCTCCAAACGTAAATACCAATGACGAACAAAACTGGGACAAATCCCATCTTATTTCAAATGGGATAAATAACAGGGGTAAGTAGATTTTAGTAGTTTCCATGTAAGTAATGGAAATCCCTATTTACACCATAGAAAATACATTCATCTCTATTTGCCTTTCTATTTTGAACAATCATGGTACATTTTTTCCACACTTCAACAAGCTAAATGACAGACTATCTACATTTTGCAAGTTCTTGAGTGCTCTCAATTGATTATCTACACCTAAATTTAAAACTCCAATATCAGATGATTCCCTTTACCTCAGATCAAGTCCTAATTTGTGATTAGAGTCTAAATACATAAAATAACAATTGAATCCAAGAGGAAATCGTGTTAGTTCCTACAGACATCGCACCTATCCGTACATTTATATTCATATTATTATTATAAATTGTACTACTTTCCATAATATTATGGGCACGCCAGAAGTCGCTGAATATCATTGCCAATTTACATTCAAAATCAAACTGAATTTATAAATAACTGAGGTCAATATACCAAACTGACTACGTAGTGATGTGTTTCACGTTTTACGCAACTACCAAGGTGGATTAGGTTGGTCTCTGACGGAAAATAATGATGGTGCAGGAGATAGACTAATTTTGTAGTTTTGATGTGTTGGCTATTGTGTTGTTAAATTAAGGGTGGCTTAGTTTGCTTAATGTTGCATGCCGTTCAAACTAACATCCCGCGATAAATGTTCAGGAAAAGATCAGCTATTAAAAAAATTTTTTTAATTAGTCATCGAATCTTTATACAATTTGCATAAGGAATATAGGGACATAGGGCTTAAAAATATAAAATTGGACAACTAAAATCCTCAGCTAAACGCGCTCTACACTCCACATAAAGTAAACAGGGCTTCTGTGCCATAAAAATATCAAAGTTTAAACAAAGTATTAATTTTTTGTTTTTTTCCTCTTTTTGCAGATTGAGAATAAGTACAAAATATCTGCTTCAAGCATTAGTAACTTGTATAGGAAAAATCGCAAAGGGTAAGTTTTGCATTATTTTTTCTTCTTCTCTTAGACTTCACCTTCCTCTCAAAATCTTTGCTTATTTCATCTTTCGTCACACAATTTTCCATTGATCCGTCAATGTGCAAAGCTTCTCTGCACTCTTAACCCCAAATTTTTGCAGCTTGTACATGTGGTGAATATCAAAGCAACATTTTTTCACAGATTTTATTTTTTTCCTTGAGGTGTAAGCTTAAATAATGCCTGATTTGATCAAATTGGTGTATTAAACTACAGCTTTGTGCCAAAATGTTCAGTTCTCTCTACTAACTATTCTTCTTGCACTAAATTAACAATAATAATGCTGTATTTATGGACAATAATGTTTGAGCTTGCTGGCTATTAATTATAGCCACTCCAATTAACATTAGTATTCTTCATTATCTTGAGCTTTGTCATATGAACTATCCATTCATTTATTTAAACTGGATGTGGTTTATCTGGCTACTGATTAACCTTCTTTCTCGGTGGAATTTAAATCTGGAATGAGAGGGTTTTTATATTAATCATCTTCAAAATCATAAACATAGGCTCAAATTGATGTCTGGCTCCTGTAACATTCCCATGAATAGAACAATCGGTATGATGGATGGCTGGGAGAATAAGATCTCAAGGTTCTATGTGGTCAGCCCAATCAGGATAGAATGTTTCCATTAAAGTAATGAAACTAAGACAATTGCCCTTATTCAACTGCAGCTTCAGGGGGCAAGCATTTTAATCCAAGAGGGACGAAAGAGAGAAAGTGAAATTACTTGGGGCCCACACATGCTTAGTTTACCTGCGCAGTTTATGACGTGTAACGTTATGTCTGAGTGATTAACTGAGGGCTTTTCACCGCAAATCGCACAGTTGTTGTGTTTGTGGAGCCTCTGCTGACTCTCATCCCTTCCCCTGTTGGTATTTTTCTACAAGCATCAAGCTTGCATACAGCAGTTTGTTGCTTTTCTTTTTACTCCATTACTTCATAAATTATTACATTGATTATCCACAATTTACAACTGAACTCCGACTCACTAAAAAGAATTGTGAGAACTAAAAGGAATACTAAGAGAACTGAGGGAAATCACAGGGGTTGGTTATTCTTTAGACCAGGAGCATGGGGAAAATGGGGAGAAAAGAGAGAAAGGAGTGTCCCGGACTTATTCCAATTGATTTAGCGTCCAACATTTAGTGGAAAATGATACCCCACACGCCTAGGTACCAGACAATCTCGAAAATCCTCTTTCAAAATAGTTGGAGAGGCACCCATTTTGACCTGTACCCACCCCCAGTGGACACCAATCGGCCCAGGACCCATCCCAATGTTCAGCATCCAAAATTTGGTGGATAATGAAAATCATTTTTTCAAAAAACAAATTTTCTAGAAAGCTTTCTAAAAATCTGGAATGTCAGGGACCCCAGCTTTGGTGCTCCAAAATTGTCCACCTGATCGGATCAAATTGGGGAAGGCGAGGCCGTGGGGAAATGTGTTTTTCGAAAAAATGGATTTTCGAGACTTTTTGGCGATTTAGGCGTGTGTGGTATTAATTTCCACTAAATTTTGGACGCTGAATCGATCGGAATGAGTCCGGGACACTCCACACTCACTGTTTTCCCCCGATTTCTCCATGCTCCTGGTCCGAGGAACTACCAACCCTAGTGAGTGAATTTGCAGCGTTTTTTTACTCACTTTTTTGCCAAGGCAAACTGCATAGTTAAACTGAACGTATATGCTTTTAGAAATATTGAAACCCTGAATGCTGAATGAGGAGGTAGCTACAAACAGGATAATTACAGGCTGCTGCTTACTAGGGGTTGACAGGTCTTGCTTAGGTTGTTGATTGGGCGTAGAGAACAAACGAAAATCTTCAAATGGATTTATAGCTCTTTGCAAAGCAGAATTAGAGTGCATTTATGGCCAATTTAGGTCAACCAGACACGTCAGACGCAGAAATCATGCTTCTGGTGCCCACCCCTCACATCATGCTACCTAGTCTCCTATCCATAGATGGGTCATATTGTGCTTGCATGCTTGCCCAACCATACGATAATAACAATGGCCCTCCCAATAAATCCCTTCAATTTCATTCTTTGTTTTTGTAAAATAAAATGACCTTGATTTTTTTGGATTTTTCAGAATTTTGGCGAAAATTGACGAGGAAATGTTGACATACTACTGCAACGAAGACTTGTTCATGCTCGAGGTTCGACATTCTGAAGAGAGCGAAGATTTACTTGACATCATCCTTGTGGAGCTTCCAGAATTGTAAATAGGTAGATGCCTAGGCACTGAGTTGAAAGAATAGAATACGTTTGATTTGACACCTGACTGACAATATTTAGGATTGTCCATCTTCCAGTACAGTGAAAATTTAACTAAAACGAGAGGAAAAATTTGATCAGTGATTCGGGCTTACGCCCATTTTAATGATGAATACTTTTGAGGCTTTTCAAAAATGCACTGCCTTTTAATGCTTATTTCATTGTCAGTCAGTTAAAATGTACATAGTAATGAGTGCTCCAGATTATCAAACTGCACAGAGTTTTAATGAAATTTGTTGGGTTTGTCATCCTGTTTATCGTTGTTTTGTACCTACCTGTACCCTTGTAAAGATCATCTCAATGCTAAACTGTAGGTCTTTTTTAATCCAGGTTAACAGTTTGTTGAAACATCTGTGACTGAGGTTTGTTGGACAGATATCCAGCGTGGAATTCCTAATTTTTGGGTTTTTTTCGTTATTACTGAAAGAAGTAACTAACTGAATTGCAGGAACTCCAGTAGGTCATCTATTTGTGAAGTCATCAGAGATTAGCCCTGCAAAAATGAGCCATGAGTGCTAGAATGTTTCTCAAAGAGACCACCAACTGAGAGTTTGTAAAAATACTCCTAGATAAAAATCTGATTTGATCACTTATTTTATTAAAAACAACAATAAAAACCTAGGAGGCTGCAGTAACTTGACAAAACTCTTGGCTTTATTTATCCCAATTACAGTACAGTCAACCAACTTTCTTTTTTTTCTCTCATTTCCACTCTCTTGTGACTCTGTTGTTTTAAACCATGACTGTCTTAAGTTTTGCAGTAATAGTCAAGTGTTCAACACAAGGCAAATTTGTGTAATCTAAGTCATACCTGAAAATTTCTTGCTCAGACAACTTTTTGTGGAGCATAACCATGACATTCCTGCCAAAAACTCATGGCCACCGAATTCCCTTTCAAGGAAAATCTCATTCAATAGCAGTTACAACCACGATGCCTACGGTAGCATACCCAATACAAGGCCTCACAGAGCCTGTTCTATTTTGTTTTCCAAGTTGGATAATGTGTATAGTAATTTGAATATACGATATAAGTAGTAGCTGGCAAGGAAATTATCACACCTCCGTTTTTTTTACATTTACATAAAAATGATCTTAAAAATAGAAACTAGTCTACAAGAAGGCTCAAGTTTCATCACTATCCCGTTAAAAATTATTCTTTTCAAAAACCTTGTTTTTTTAATACAAATTTGATGAATATTAAAGCCACCCATGACTTTTAAACCTGCTCTTAATTTTAGGTTAATGAGTGATCTCAAATTTGGTGATTTATTGACAACTTGCCATAAATAAGTGTTTTTGTCCATTCTTCAGATGGTACTGTAACTTAATCAAAATATATTAGTATTTAGATCATATTTGTGATAATGAATATGATAAACGCTCAAACGTCAAGGTTAAACGTAAAAGAACTATTAATAATATTCTTGCCATATATATAAATATATTATATTGAGGTTAGCTCGCTGGGCATACTCACTAATGGAGTACCTGAAATTTTGTTGATGTTTCAATTTTTGTTATTCGAGTTATTTCTAAAAAAACACAGTTTTTAAATTGCCAGTTTTAGTTGTACAAAAACGTTGACAAAATTTGTTTTTTGAGGGAGAGCATGGATGAGTCTACTTAGAAGAACTAGAACTATTCTCATCGAGTTTGTACTTCAATAGGAACCCTTACAGTCTGATGCGCATTAGAATTACGAGAGGAAGCTGTAAATTATGAAACTAAGTCTTGCCTAATTTATTTAAATATAATTTTTATTTCATGGAAATAAGTAACCACAGCGGTTGCTTTGCATACAACTAGTTATAAAGCATGAGATCAATATAATATGTTATTTGTTGCATTTTATTATAAAATAAGATTGGTGTAGTCTAACATTACAAGTTAAGTGTTGTATATTTCCCCCTTCATTCCAATCTTTGACTTATGATCGGTCAATTATCAGACCAAGCTCATTTTTGAAGGAAACCTCTTTGAAATTTGGTATCTTTTATGTAAAATAGCGCGATTGTCCAACCTGTTTGAAAGCTAACTTATCCACAGTAAATAAAAGCTTTAAAGTAGTTGATAGTTGTGTTATAATGGCGGTGGGTTTATATATGTGCCAATGGAGTAAATGCGTTCAATAAGTTTTTGTTATGTTTTTGCCAGTTTTATACAATAAGAGGTTCAAAGTTGAGCGTTCTTTCGTTAATCATGACATTTGTTCCCTGTCGCCTCAATTATTTGAGCTTTGGCTTTTAACGAGCCAAAAATGGCCAAATGTTGTCGTGCTCTTGTAAATATCTTCCTCACATTCAGGAAACAATCAATTGCAATATTTCTCAAACGGGACTCTCATCATGCAGTTCTCATGATATTGCATTCTCTGATGTACAAACGACATTATCAGTGGGATATATTTCACGATAACTAAGAGATATTTGATGTGCCATTCATGACAAAATGAGTTATTTTGAATTGGTTGACTCGGTGATTATTCTATGTTATTAAATATTTCATACGTTTGAAGCAAAACAAAAATGCCTATATTTATTTTTAGTTAGGTAAAATACAACTGCCAAGCAGTGAATACATTCGTCGTTGATGTTACTCCTCTTTTTTGCTGACAATTTCAGAGGTCATACACGTCGCCATGTCATTCAATCATTGCTTTAGTCCTAACTGCTAAAAAATATGTTTTTTTTTTTTTAAGGGAGGAAGATGAGAATATTTGCAGTCAATATTTGTTATGATGAAAATGACATTTATCCAGTTGCCTCTCTCCCATGGAGCTTCAACAACTTTGTAGGATTAACTGTTTATTGTAATTAAAGTTATTTACTGTTGTACAAAAAACATCAAAAATACAAATTATATTTCATAATTGTCGTGGTTTTAAGTGATCCTCGTTTCATGGCCATGTTTCAATTGCCGCATTATTTCATGAGATTTGGCGATATTCGCTGTCAACTACTAAGGTTACTCCAGTCTCACGCCGATTTCGGGGCAACAATTTTTTTTCTTCTAATTTTTAAAGTGAAAATAAAGCTTTTGATGAAAAAACTCACAAAAAGCAATAGCATGCATTTAACAGCACAGTAAGAGCTACCGAATTCCAGGAGGAAATCATCTTAAAATACGCCATTTGATTCCCTCTTTAAATAGTTGTCAAATTTTGATGAAATCAACGGCTGGCCATAGTGTTATAGGGCCATATCAAGACATCTGAGCCCTTTCCATCGAAATTTTGGCATTTTAGCTATAAAATAAGTCGTTATTCGAGCCTTTTTATGCTATTTTGACATAGTTCACCAGGGGTTGTGGGGCCCTTCCCAAGAAAATTCAGCTTTAACTGTCACTGCAACCAAATAAAGTATGCAAGAAACAGCGCAGTATTTTCAATGCCGTAATGAAATTTTCCAAGCTTCAATGAAATATGATGAAACTGTTGATAATTTATTATTTGGGTTGTATAAATATTTAATTTTAGCATTAAAACCGAGACATAACAGACCATTTTTGGGCCGAATCGGAGATATTGACTTTTTGCGTGAAAACAGGTTGATTATTCAGATGAATTTGAGTTGAATTTTCTAATTCAAGGAATAAGCTACCAAAACCACAACCCTTCTCTCTAAAAGGGGTATCTCGCGAGGGATATACAATCTCCTAGAAAAAAAAAGTACCTACTCACTCAGGAAAATTATTCTTCTGCTTAATCGCAGAGTAATTTTAAATACTGAGAAAATTAGTACCTAAGGATTTATTACCTGAAATATTGGAAGTTGTTTAATCCTATCAATGAGTGTCCAAGTCCATAGAGTGTCCAGTGTATGCTTCAATATACGAAATCACTGAAACACCCACGAAGCAGATAAATATGAGCTATATCAATACTGAATCACTCCCGAACTGAGAAAAATACTGAAGTGAACCACCGCAGTGGTGTAGTTTCACCACTGATTTTGTAGTGGCACTTAATCTTAACCTCTACCCTCTTCCAAATCTGTCATGAAGCAAGAATGTATCAAGTGTAAGCGTATAGTGAAATGTTGCTTCAGATTTTGCTGTTAGCCACCAGCTCAGTCTCGATTTGTTTTAAAGTAACATTTAACAGGTCATTCTGATAAGATTTTAACAGAATGCCAATGTGTTCATTGGATAAAAAACATGAATAATACTCGTATTCTGATGCTTTTAAATCTACTTATATGTGAATGCATTGATGCTCATACGTAGATTCTTGTTCCATTAGCTTCATTCAAGTTTTTCTCACATCAGTAAATGTTAGTTTTACTTGACAAAAAACCCAAAGTTAAGATCACCACACCACTTTTGGCAATGAACTGGAGCTCAACTAGTGGAAATTTGAGATTTTTGAACTTCTGTTAGTCTTCTACTACCACTTTTTTCTTCATATAGTACCGAGATGAACAGAATTTGTTTCACAGTCTAAGAGAAGAACAGGAGATGAAGAGCAATATTCCCACTATTCTATTCATTGAATGATTTTCTCGCTCTACAGCTATCATAGTTGTTCATGATGAATCTCTTAATCAAAGAGGGTATGATACAATCAGAAAGGAATACAAATACAAAATTATCAATCATTTTTATTCATAACGTACTTAAAATCCAACAAACAATTTCATTACAGAAACAAGTGAAATAAGAAGTTGGGAAATCAACTCAAACAGCACCACGGCTATTGGAATTCATGCAGCGATGCAACTCGCTATTGTAGTATTTACTCGTTCTTACCATTCATGTGATGTTAAAGGTAAGTTCAAAGCGTATTTCATGCCAATCTGCGAGATAAAAACTAGGCACTAGAATGGCTTCCTCAGAATACATTCAAACGAAATATTGATGACCTTATGTTGGCGGTGAGATCACATGTAGGAGGATGTCCCTTAGGTTGTCCACAGAGAAGTTGGGCACTTGGTCGTGTGAGTACATGGTCAACTTAAATTTTAGAGGGGTTACGTGATAAGAGTCACCCGAATAGTAACAACATTTTTCTTAAAATACACGCCCCATTAAATAAAAACTTTAAAAAACTATAATAAATACCGCGGGCAATACATTTGGAATGATAGTTTGAACCTAAAACACTCGACATTAGGGCTCAAATGGTGAAGACTCGGGCCAAGGTAGTTGAGACAGCATCTTCGCAATTTTCAAATTGGAGGACTACCTAGTAATAAAGTCTCCTCAAGCATCTTTTCAAGCAGGCGATGTGAACTTGGACTCATTACAAACTTGAAGTGGAAACTATCTACCTTGAACCACTCACGTTTTGAGAAACCTGGTCCACTACCACCAACTTGAACTAACTCTAGCATACTTTGCAGTTTGAGCACAATTAGATTTGGACTTATTTGACTCAAGGTTGGAAGACACGACTGTACTATTGTGTTTAAGAATATCAAAGCTGCTTGTGAAAAAAAAAAAATTTGTTGAAAAAAAAAAAGTTTTTGATTTTGCATGTTCAACTTAGTCTCTCACTTAGTTTCCATCAACATATAGTGCGAGAGACAAACAGAAAACAAATTAGAACAACCAACCACAACCAAAATAATATTATCAATACAGGTGGAAAGCGAGATAACTATAGAAGAAATGCGAGAGAACATTGCAGTCTGTTCCCAATATTGTTTTTCTTTCTGGTTTCCGGTTGGCTAATTAACTATGTTTCGGGCTCAGCGCAACGGGAACATGGAATGAATGCAATAAGTATGAAGTATTAATTGAATGCGTGTGAATTTTCTTAGTTCAATGAAGGTATTCAAGAAAATGTCAATAGTAACGGAGGAATGTCATTTTGGTAAGTGGGACGGCACAGTGGGAGTACACATTATTCACAATCATTCTGAAGCAGAAGCATCTGGGCTTGAGCATGAGTGTATTGAAAAATGAGGGGTCTCAAAAATGAGACTGATTGAAAAGTAACTCACTCCTGCCAAAACACAACATATTGGTAGAAGAGTAAGTGACCTCATTGGAGTCAGGGTTGTCTGCTCACAATTTACGGAATGTAAATGGTATTCAAATCAAGGGCATCTCAAACAGGGAAAATTTGCGTTGCGAGGATGTGCACCTTTTAAGGCAAGATATTCATCTACTGGTGTCAAAATAAGAGCAAATAAAATCATTCGCAACGAGGTTGTGGAAACCCATTTCAATAAAAAAAGGAGGTATCCGACATGATAGTCCATTTTCACCAAAAGTAATGTGTATACTGGTTAAATCGATTTTGACGGTCAGATCGTCATCAGTAACTAACATAAACTGAAGGTAAATCATGAAAATACAGCTTAAGTGTTAGGAGAAGTAAAAATTGAGGTTACAGTGAAAGGGGAACTTGAAATCTTATTGGCTCAGAGAGGTGACAGGAATTGGGGGATGGGGGGGGGGGGATGCTAATAGGGAGGGCTTACATAATGAAAGGGAGCTAAAACAGTGATGAGGGTAACATTGTGAAAGGGGAAATCAAGCTATTGAAGGAATAAACCCAATAATGGTGAAATATTTTGAGGAATCATCTCATTCAGACTTTTACTAGACCTATCACTTCTAAGAATTTAGAATTTTTCTAGTTTTCCAATTTTCCTGATTTTATCCAACAAACCTTCCTTTGAGCAAAAATGAGGGAATTCTACGTAATGTCCAATCAAATCATGATTGGATTTGCTTAGGTGACTTAAAAAAACAGGATCACCCTTGCCATTCCTCAAATATTTTTCATGTTTGTTGGCCATTTCCCAAAATTTCCTACCAGTTTGACCAACCTACTCAAGCCCACAAGAACAATTCAGGCCCGATTTTATCCTTAACATTATGTTTTTATCTTTAAATGAAGCTTTAAGAATTTTTTTTTTTTAACTTTACTTTAATAAGATTTTACCAAATTTATCTAAAATCTTCCCATAATAAGGTATAATTATCCATTTTTTCTCTTCTAAAGCTATTTCCCTATCCAAATTCGATACCCCTTCCCTACATTTTTTCTACCTTATTCCAAATAGAATCTATGAGAGCGCCCTCATATCCATTACTTGCGGCTACACCTTTAATAAATGATTTTATCTTTTACTAAATTATGATCATTCATTGGTATTGACAAATCTCTATTGATTATACTATGGAAAGCAGCATGCTTGTGAACTAATGGATGATTGGTTAGTTACTGATGATGACTTGACCGTCAAAATCGATTTAACCAGTGTACTCATTACTTATACCTCCGCTTTTTGTCCAACTAAAAGAATAGTAGGACGGATCTCGGTAGACTAATTGATTTTGAAACAACTGGAAACCAGATACAGTCAAACACCACACACTATAGACTTAAGCTATCGCAATTTCAGTTGATGGCAACTCAAAGTGTGAGTACCCATTACTAAACTAGCTACACTTCACTGAACCTGGAAATTAAAAAAAAGAAAACATACATTTGCCAATACTTGATGGCCTTTAAAGGCTTCAAAGGCCTTTAGGCATGATTACATTGGTTGATTACTCAAGGAATAACAAACCAAAACACGATTAATTCATGACAACTCCATACAAAATTACATTCTCATGCTTGAGGAAGCGTTTTGGTACCTACTTATTACGATAATTTGGTTTATTTGAATAATCAAAATTGAACAGGAAATTCAAAAAATTTGGCATTCATGAAATTTTCCCAAACATTGGAAACTACTGTCACCAAAGAAAAAACTATTATCACATAGCGGCAAAGTCAAGCTGGACATAGAGCTGCCTGACACCAGCGGATGCGAATATCATATGGGTGTGACTGACTATGTACTTGGGATCGGCAGCTTTGGACACCTCTAACTTCAATGCTCCTACATAATTGTCACTGCACAGTGTCCAGAAATGGGGCTCTTGAATACTGTATACCCCGGCCAGCTGCACAACTTTTTGATAACACTGGGGGAGACTGTGGTCAAGGCTGAGAGGTTGTCTCTGCATAAGGATCTGCACTGACTCTTTTATGAGAGGCAAGACGCTTAGGACAATTAGAACAGCGATGAAAATGGAGCAGATTGGATCTGCTCTCATCCATCCAAAGTTTTGAACCAGGAGAGAAGATATTATGACGCCAACGCTGCCGAGGGTGTCTGCGACGATGTGGAGAAAAACACCTTTCATGATCTGGGACTGACCAGAGCCGTGCGAATGTCCATGGTCTGATCCATGGTAATGGCCGTGGTCGTGGTTGTGGGAATGTCCGTGAGAGGATCCTCCGTGACTGTGAGCGTGAGCGTGTTGAAAAGCGTAGACACCGATTAAATTCACAATAAGCCCCAAAAACGATACCATAAACAAGCGCTCGTGTTTCACTTCTGGGGGCTCGATCGCCCGTTCAACGGCTTCTGAGAGGATGAAAAAGGCTATAAAGATTAGAAACAGTCCATTCACGAAGCCAGCCAATACTTCGGCCCGAACATAACCAAATGAATACTTGTCAGTGGCTTTCCACTTGGTAATCACAGAAGCCGCTAAACCTGCGAGGAGACCCGTACAGTCAAAGAACATGTGGAATGCGTCGGAGATCAGTCCCAAACTGTTTGTCCATATACCGTACATCAACTCAACAAATGCGAACGATAAATTTAAACACAGAAACAGAAATAAATTTCTTGAGTTCCTGTCGGAAAAAATCAGTCTCAGAAGATTTCTGAATTGATCCAACATCCTCTGGAGGATGGGCTTGGAGGCGTCGCGATGCGTCAACGGAATCATTTTTCGGCTGTTCCTTCAGTCCGACAGAATCGTATTGTGGTCCCTGAAAGACAAGAAATCAATCAATCAATGAAAGGTTTTATATGATGTTTAAGGTAACAACTGACCTTCACAACAAAGGAGTCCAAACTCCTAAATTAAAAACGAATATAAGTGATCATTTCTTTATAAAAACACTAGGAATGAATGCTACTATCAATATTTCCTCCGAAAACTTCTTTTTTGTGAGGAAGCCAGCAGGAAATTTAATAATCTAAACAGTAGATCCACATTTATGCCCATTAACAAACAAACCTTGATGTACTCTTTGCTTATGATTATGATCAGATGCGAAATACCGAGTTCGGTCCAAATCGGCTTCACATAATCACGATTGAACTTCAGTATGTTCCTTCAATCGTAAATAATGTTGCAGCCATTTTGTTCTGTTGCAGCTGAAGTAGGCGCACGCCACGTAGAACGAGCTAGGGAAACTAACATCAATTCCTGCTGCACGCAAGACATCTTTTACCCAACGACTCAGGGATAGCCAGTCCCAAGGACTGTCTGGAAACCAAACTGAGGTGCGGTTGTGCTTATGAACATTTTGTCACAATTGAGAGGGATGTTTTTTGTGACTAAGGTTGGCACATACAGACCTGGATACTGGGTTGAATGGAATATTCAGTCATGGTTGCAATTGGATTATAATTGCAGTATCATCTCTGAGAATTTCTGGGGAGAGAATGGTTTGGATTCTCGGTAGTGAAGCACCACTAGTTTTGTAGAGATACATTGGAGAGCATCCTGTTTTCAAGTTTTTGTGCAAGCAAAATCTGATTATGGGTCTGAAGTAAAATTGTACTTGGCTTTGGGTGGACGGCCATATGGAAGATGGTCTATGCTTTGCCCGTGTTCCACAATATACAGATTTTCTCTTGGTTCACCCTCCACACACTTCCCTTACGTGAGATGCGTAGGAGGGCTTTGCCACTCAGGCTGAGTTGGGCAGCCAGGATCTTCACCTCCAAGGGAACTTTCCATGATAAATGGCCCTGTAAACTGGAGCCGTCGATGAGTGAGACAAAACTCCTGATATGCAAGGAGAAAATCATCTTCTCGTGATCCTCGTATGCTGCCCTTGTAGTGTAGGAGTTATAAACAGCATTTCCCATGACTTTCTGCGCATACTATAAGTCTGAATAACCCAGCCCGGTCAATAGACGCTTTAATTGTGTGACCCAATTAAATTTAAGGCTACACTTCTCTTTGGCTGAGGTCTATTTTTCCAGAGGCATCCTAAGCAATGTTCCCACCATCCAATTACCCGGTGAAAGACAAGAAACCTATTAGATCTATCTACAAGGAAGATCTAATATATCTAACGGAAGGATGGCGAAGATGGCGTTTTAGGATTTCTGGTTAGCATTCTTTAGAGGTAATACATATTACTTGGAAACCAGATGTTTCTAAAGCAGCAATAACGCGTCGATCTAAATGCCGGTTAAAACGTATCAACATGAAGACCACGGTTATGCAGAAAACTTGATGATTTCTTGGGACAAAATAACTTGATCATCTGACCACTATAAACCCACAGCACGCTCACTAAGTCCCAACATCTGGTACGAAGAATCGTAGATTTTTTTCACACTACGTCTCAATACAATACATTCAAGGTATGCACTTATTTCAAGTACAAATGACAAATGAAGGAAATATCCTAGCAAGTTAAAGCTAGCTCACGCAACACCAAATGAGAGCTTCGCCGAATATAGCAGCTCCACTGACAAAAGTGACATTCTGGCCCGACAACACACAATTTCAGTTGTAAAATGGCTTTCTATGGACGCAGGTACGTATAGTAACTGTGTGCGGCAATTTCAGCACATTTGATTAATCAAATTAATTTGAGAACGACCAAACCTCCTGCCCGACACAGGATAACTTGTTGGCAAACAGCGTAGTATTCCTCGCCGTTAAGCAACCGCACCGGTATTTCTATGTTGTGTACAATTAGAACGCGGATTCGTACTAGAAACACTCAATACTAATAACGTACAAACCAGCTGTCAACTTACTTTCGGCGATGGGTTCGGCTAGGTTTCAGAACCACCACCGAAATCACTAACAACGGTAGCGGCTATTTTCCAGCCCATAATTCAGGCCCCGAAAATGGGATAAAACACTAAGCTAACATGAGACGTGGTGATCGGAATCAACAAGATCAAGTTCGTTTCGAGTTCAGGCCTTGTTGCAATGGACACGTCAATAACCGGCGGGAGGTTGCTATGGTTTTACCGTCCGGTGACGTTTGTAACAGTTCCGTAACTAATCACAACTTCCTCTTGTTGCTCCAGTTCATGGATGCTCATCCTTGATAACGTTCCATCAAAACTGAATGAACTATCGATACTCAGGAAAATAAAAACTGTCAAAATCATTTACATATAACCAACTTCGACCGCTCAAGGTGTAATATAGTTTTTTGAGTTTTATTTAATTTTATGGAAAACCGAAGCGAGCTTGAATCCTTCCTACTTACCACCCAATCCGCTTATCAGAAAAGAGTGATATTCGATAGTATGAATCGATTATCTCAATATCCACACCCACCAAGACCGTGACGTTTCATGTATCCAATAACACCAGATAGTAAGCAGTAGCGTAGTTCATCGTTTCTCTTTTGCTTCATTTAGATATCAGAATTGGATGAGTTGTCTGAACAATTGGTACAATTGAGTCTTCTTTGAATACGTCCAGATCGAAATATTCCATCCCTTTGGTAAGTATAGGAAAGTAGCTCGTTTAAGTAGTCGATTGTATTTTGTGTTCCTTCGGCGTACTCATACGACCAACTGTTGACTGTTCATTTCAGAAATGAGCGACAACGAAGTTGACCCAGCGGCAGAGTTTTTGGCGAGAGAACAGAATGAGCTCGCTGGATTGGAAGATGAACTTAAACCTGGAACGACGCCAGTCGCTCCTGTTGTTAATGGTAAGTATTTTCGTGATTGGCGGTTTTGCTGCATTGTACCTATATGTGATCCTTGATTATAGCCCTAACTGTTGGCTACTCTTAGCATCCTGAGGTTTTTAGACAGTTGGTTTCCGTACACAAGAGCCATCGTCGTGTTTTCCTATTAATTTTCGCAGAGTAGCAAAGTTGAGAGCCGCAAAAGGAGATATAAATACCATGAGTGGATTAACCTTGCGTCGGTCGCGCCTTCCCACACGCATAGTAGTGTCGTAGTCGCGCAGCTGTGTTTACACCGCAGTCGCTGGCGTTGTGTATTTTGCCCAAAATCCGAAAATTCTACAATCTGGGTAACAATAATTTCAGGTAGACTTGCTTCAGTTAACATTTTTATTAAAAAAAAAAATACAAAATGTTGGGTAAAATATGTAAACTTGAACGAAACAATTAAACCTAGAAATCACAACAAATAGTGGCAAATAAAATTGGTAGTTCTGGTAAAAAAAAAATTTGACGACAAAAACGTATTATTTATTAAGTCATAGAAAGGGACATTCCCCAGTGTTACAATAATTGTGTTCTGAATTATTCAGTCTTCGTTATCGCAATCCATATTTTGGTCCTCTGCACAGGTTTCGCATTTAACAATTTTTTGGCTGTGGTTTTTTCCCCTTCTGCCTCTTCTAATTCCCTCAGAACACGACGAATATCCTCGTCGGAGAAGAGAAGAGGGCGTGACCTGGAACACAAACCACATGTCAAGTATTTACCAGGATCAGGAGTACTATTACCTATTTGCTTTCTCAAACTCAAATGATTCAATCTACAAGTATTTAGTATTGATCCAGAAAAAAGCACTGTAGGTACAGTGGCGATCTGTACTCATCAACATACAAAATTGGTGATAATTCACTTACATTGTTGAACTCAATCGCACTGCGGTGTCCTCACCGCTTCGTCTTGTCGCACAGCTGTGCAAACACCGTTATGTACTCAAAACTGAGTAGCAACTTGTAAATTGCTCATAAGGTGGTGACTCATATGCGATCGAGGGAGTATGATCCTAAACAAACAATACGACGGGGGGGTCGGGAGTATTCGTGGAAATGTGGGCAAAGGGCAAGCGTTTTCTTCCGAGTGCGGTGTAAACACCGCAAGCGCGACCGACGGTTAAATGATACTTTACAGGAGATCCACTTTGCGCAACATTAATACGGAGTCGTGACTCACTATGACTTTAGAAACTTTAGAAATACGCTTAATGCGGCAGATACCAGTAATATTCGAAACTGGTTTATTCTTCAACATGATAGTGCGCAGATGGATTCATAAATCGTATTAAACAATGCTGAAGTAGAAACATAATATTGAACCTTCGTGGGTTTCTGTATAATTAGGGAGTTATGGACGTTGATTTTCTTTAATTATTTCTGTGTACGTTTGCATTTATACAGGCTCCGAACCTGAGATGAGCGATAACACTGGTAGTTTTGAAATGATCAACACCATTGGAGAAACTGACGGTGCTGAAACAAATGGAAGCGGTGAGTTGAGTTTTACCATAAAATTGTGAGCAAACCTTGGAACACAATACCTTGAAGTCGCTCACAATAATGCATCTTCTCTGAGCAGATCAGTCTGTTTATTCACTAGTGCCAGTGGGACTCAGGTTTTACCACCTGGGACCTTATTATCCATTTTATCATAATTAGATTTCTCTTCTGAATGTATGTTATTGTGTGTTGATATAGCCAGCGTACCGAGACCTCCTCGTGAAGAGCCCGAGCGAATAAAAAAATGGAGGGAAGACCAGAAGAAAGTGCTGGAAGAAAAAGGTAAAAGGGAGTTGAATGTATTGCAGAGTTTTATTTCTTAGAGCCATATTGCGAAATGACTTGATGAGACTACCTATAACTGTAAATTCAAAAATATGTCTGAGGGTATGTATCAATAAAATAAACATCACAGTTTTGAATTGGCCACTTCCTTTAGGACACTAGCCCAAAATAGTATGTCTCGTCAATCATAAGTAGAAACGTGTTATAATGCAAAACAATTCTCAAAACCCAAAAAACCTGGAACAGTACAACAAAATTTAGTTAACAATTCACTCTATTTACAAGTATTATACTTCTCCAGCTAATATGAACTCTTGGATGACATTAATCCGATTTACAATGTGTATGTCCATGTCCTAGATCGGAACGAAGAAATCAAGAAAAAGGAGCTGAGGGAGGCTGCGAAAAAAGAGCTGGAAGAGTGGTACAAACACCACGAGGATCTCCTAGCCAAAACACGATCATCCAACAGGTTTGATTTATTTACTGATCAATTAACTCATGTTTCTGACAGCGTGTGCTTTTTGATGGTATAAAATACCAACAACTGCGGGCATAGGTGCTGATGCAGGACTGCATCATCTGCTCAACCTATGTGCTAGGCAGTTTTTTTAAACGCTTGAAATTACTTACTAGAGACATCGATCAAATCCATTTCGTTGTATGATCCTGAAATATTGGACTGAGTTCATTGGTATCTTTCAAATTTTTATTCATTAACTTCAATAGTCTTGGTTCAGCTTGGTTGGATATTGAGTCTAGTCTAGGGAATCTATAAAAAACGCAGTATCAATGATACAAGCAAATCAAGAAGGCTCCTTGGAACCTGCACTATCTCTGTGTAGTTAACCACAAACTCTGTGCCTCTTTCTTCCCATGAACCCATTCCGTGCCTGTACAATTTCAATGATCCACCTCTATGGACGGCAGCAATGCAGATGCAGCATTGCTTAGTGTTATTCAGGTTACTCAAAGGTGGCAAGCTGAATTTTGCGACACTGTCAGGAACTGGGAACAAATATTGTGAATCTCTGGAAGAATGTTTCATCATCAAAATTCACGAAATCATAATTTCTATATTGGCACAGTTGTGTCTTTTTCATCAAACTTACCACATAGAAACATTGACCCGCGCCACATACACCTGATATCAAACACCTATTCTCCATCCCTTTTTCTTCTTGGAAAGCCAATCTGAACAAGACATCCATTGAATTTCGTCAACATACAGTTGCAATAATACACGTCCACCGTGATTTACTCAGTGTAGTTAATCACTCAAAACCTCCTGTGGGTCCACTGATTCACAAAATAGACCTGGCGTAGTAGAAGAGTTCCCAATACTGCAGGACGCTTCCTCCTCCCATTATGGGCACTCGATTCTGCTCAATAGTTTATTGAGTTCCTATCAAATCTAATAGCGTTTACCATTTTTTCTGTTTCGCATGCAGGGAAGCTGCCAAGTAAGTTGTACCCACGATTACAATTACATGTAATGGATTCTTGAAACACCTGGCTATTGCACTACTATACGAACGAAGTCCTCAGGCAATTTTTTACTTCAATCATGAATACAACAAAATATGCGTGCTCTGGGGCATGTAACCATCAACATAAGAGTCAGGCTCGGGCATATCCATTCCATTGTAGGCTGTCATTTTTTTTGTTCATACCAACATCAAATACTCCACCGATTTACTTTTAACACCACACCTGTTGGTGCATGTTCACAATTTGACTAATTACGTCTGGAATGGCTTAAAAAACATCTGGCCATGCACTCACTCCTTCAAGTTATTATTTTTATTTATTTATTTTTTTTTTTTTCATCCTGCTACAGCATTGCACTTCTAAATTCCAGAGCATCAGAACTGAACTCTGTCAGTTTTCATTCATTACAATTCCTAGTCTGTCTGTCAACCGTAAACTCTTTTGGCGTGTTGTTAATTCTGTTCTTAAGTTATCAAGGAGAAGAGGGACCAAAAAAATAATTTCTTCCTGTCAATATTGTGTTCTATGTTTTAATGGTGTTCACCACTTGTTCTGATGACTGCAGTTTTCCTTTGTTCACTGCATGAAGGACCTGAACTAGTTGAAACGAAACAATATTTTTTGGTCTTTCCTTCAACAATTTTTTTTTCTCAATTAAGAACAGTTACTTCTTTGACCCTGATCCTGTAGCTTTGATCAGCTGTATCAAAAGAGATTCTGAAGATCGAAAGAGGTCTTTCCTTCGACCTAATTTTTAACGTGATATAACTAACATCATTCAAATCGTGTGCCCGTCATACGCTAGATATAGTACTGCTTCGCTCGACCCCGCTCGTCTAAAATGATGTTCTTCTCCCAACAATCGTTTCAGAAATGCTGAAAAACAGTTCGTCGCCGATACAGGGGCCATGGAGCCAGGTACTGAATGGGAAAGGATAGCCAAGCTGTGTGACTTTAATCCAAAAACCAGTCGGACTAGCAAAGATGTGTCAAGAATGCGCTCTATCATCCTTCAACTGAAACAAACGCCTTTAAATAAATCGTAAATGCTTTGCCGTACTATGTGATAAGCTTAAAGCCGCATAATGAAAATGTATTAACGTTATGGTGTAAACCTTATTTTCACTGTTATCAGAGTCATTCCAGAAATGGTTTTATATTCATTCATTATATTGATTAGTTTTGCTTAATATGCCGTTATTGATTATAATTCTCCAGGTATTCCCTTCTCAATGAGATTTCATATCTTTCCAACAAGTTTTTGTCTGTTATTTTCCCAATGGAGTTTTTTGCATTCTCCATTCTGCAAATAGGCTGTTAGTTTCAGACTTCATGAAGATAAAATCCACAATTTGAAGTCAGCCACAACGTTAACACTAGCAGCAGTGGGGCACCAAATATTCATGTGAAATTCAATCACTACCTTCTCTGATTTCAACCCCCTCTAAATTCTTGAACATCCATTTGAGACCTTTTTTAACGGATTGTGGCCGTCATATCACAGCTGAATCTCTATTACTACCTTGGTGATGTTTATAAATATCACAAAATGACAGATGTCCTTCTAGGGAGGTGATGGCACTCAGTATTTGCAGAACTGGCCTTGGACTTGGGATATCTCTGCTATTTTTGTATGGCCACTTCAGGGGGGTCTACTGGATGGTTAAGATGGTGCAAGCGAATGTCATACTCAAGAGCGAATTACAATTTTACACGGAATATCGATCAAGAACATGCTTTAGAAAAGTACCGTATCCAATAATATTGATGTGAGCAAATTAGGAAACACAGTCCAACAAAATACAGGCTCATTTTACCAAACCTTCTGAAAATTGTCTTCTTGTAACAGATTTACGTTTGGCTGCATCTTGTCATTCGTTTTGATTTTGTTTTATAAATTAGCGCTTATGTTTTATTGAAAGCCGTATAGGCCGTAGTAGGCTTTGATTGTGTCTGAGTGTCTCCTGGAATGAGTCCTTTGGGTTTGTAATACAAAGTCTCTCTTTTCTCTTGGCTACTGTCGGGTTTGTTTTGTGTTCTTATTGGCCTGGATGAATAAATTTGGCGAAAGGAGTGTGCCTTCTGTTGGACTTTGTTCCCCAATCTACTGATATCAGTGTTTGTGTGGGCTTGATCTACCTAAGCATTTGCCAATAACATTGGGGTTCACACATTTGACATTTTTTTGTTTATCAAGAAATGAATAATCGTGTTAAAATTCAATCAATTTATGCTGATTAATAAAATCGGATGTTTGAGCGACGAAAAACAAATAATTCCATACAGAGAAGTTTTCTAAAGGTCTGCTGGCGATATGTCGAGACGAGTTGTATTCTCTAAGCTCGAGACTGTGCTTCTCGGTGAAAAGACCACCTCTGCGAGGCACAGAGTTATTTTTATGATCTTCCTCTTCCTCTGTGACAGCGTTATTATTGGTTGGATTGTTACAGGAGTTGCTTCTGGGAGGACACTCATTATATCACCTGTTTTGTTCTCATGGGTTACAGCAGATGAGATACGAACGTTTTTCTTTTCATCGCGAAATGAATGAGGGATTTGAAGTAGGTGTTTAACACATAAGTTCCATTATTCTTCGGACTTTTGTCTCAAATTTTTTTGTCGTTTTGCTTGCGAAATCGTGATATGGATTGTTTCATTCTCATTTGAATGGCAGTTCGCTGTCATAATATGTACGTAAGAGATACTGTTGGAATACCGAAGATAATTTACTTTGGAGAGTAAGAGAGAGTCAGGCTACATTAAAAATATTTATTAAAAAAGGTTTTTTTTTTATGTACAAGTTATTTACACTATATTAGCTTAGGTGAAGAGGAGCTATCACTGACCAGCATTCAATCTTGCATTGCGTAATCGGCGTTAGTGGTGATTACCGATTCAGGGGCATAGTGATGATGCTCTAATTAGAAGAGCCTGATAACTTATTGTATTGGAGTGATGAGTCAAGCCGGCCTCAACGGTACCCCTACTTTGTTTGAGTAATTCCAGCTCTTCAAGGGTTCAGCTGCTCCAGTTCGACGTCACCATCCATCGATTCCAGTTGATCAATATCTACGAATGAGGAAAATTTCACTTTTTCGTCACGTAATTTCATAAATCGATGCGGTTTTGTTTCGTTTTAATTTAGGTACAGGGCGATGCAAAGACTTGATTATGCAAAAACTAGATTAGGTAGGTAGAACACTGCAGGGTCCCTCGAATTATGAAAGATTGCTTGGCGGGTTACTCGCAATTTATAATGAACGATACAATTTAAGCAGATCCCCCCCTCCCCGAGAGGATCAGTTTGAATGAACAACTCGTGCGGCAAGCGTATAAAATCAAAGCTTTCCAATCTTGGACGTCCAAAAGGTTTACGTTCTAGGTATTTACGCACCATCCACGACGAATGTTTTCTCTTGCACGAACTTTTTCCACACCAAGTGTGCGATCCAACCACCGAGAAAGACGATTGATATAGAAACGATGGCTATGCACCGATAAAGAATCGTCTGAAAACGTGAGAATTTAAAATTTGGTGCGATTGCGATGCTAGGAAACTAGAAACAAATACATTGATTAGCGTTTTGGTTATTCCTCGAATAATCAACCTATGTTTTCATGATAATGGTCAACCTCTCCGATTTGGCTCAAAATTATTTTCTGGACGTTTTATGATGTCCTGATCAAAAAAGGTCGATGTCCGTCCGCCGTACGCCGTCCGTGTTCCGCGCCGTTTTTGGTAGTGGAAAATTTTCTAAAAATCTGAAATTTGGGTCAGGGGTCTGTTCCCTGCCGAGACGGGTCCTCGAAACTTTTCAGCCCGATCGGACCAAATTTGGGGGGGGGGGGGGTCAAAATGTGTTTTTTGAAAAATGGATTTTCGAGATTTTGGGCGATCCAGGCGAGTAGGGTGTCATTTTCCACTAAATTTTGGACGCTGAATCCAATGAAACGGGTCCCAGAACGATTGGCACCCACTGGAGGAAGTAATGGGTCAAATTGGGTATTTATTACCAATTTTGAATATGTGTTTTCGGGATTTCTGCTACCTAGGCGTGTGGGGTATAGTTTTCCACTAAATTTTGGACGCTGAATCCAATTAAATGGGCCCCAGAACGATCGGCACCCACTGGAAGAAGTTATGGGTCAAATTGGGTATTTATTACCCATTTTGAATATGTGTTTTCGGGATTTCTGCAACCTAGGCGTGTGGGGTATAGTTTTCCACTAAATTTTGGACGCTGAATTCAATGATGTGTGTCCCAGAACGATTGGCAACCACCGGAAGAAGTTATGGGTTAAAATGGGTATGTATCCACCCATTTTGTATGTGTCAGGATTTCTGGTGCCTAGGCGTGTGGGGTATCATATTCCTGGACCCTGAATCGATTGGAATGGGTCTGGGACCCGCCACACCCACTGTTTCCCCCATTCGAGGAATAACCAACCCGTGTTTAAGAATTTGCAGATTTTTTTTAACAAAATACTATTGCAAAAGTCACAATTTTCTTGACCCTCGATTTCACGTGAGATGTTTCTTTTTCTCTCGGTTTCCGCGTTGAGGTTTGAGTGCAAGTAAGTTCGGTAGATCCCGGCATGGAATTTTACACCGCTCGGGAGGGAAATAATGTTAGGCACACAACTTACTAGGACGTCGCTGTTTTCAGCAGATTTCCAATGTTCTACGGATAGATCGATGCTGGACACTTTCACCCTTCCGCTGTCAAGGTTGCGGCAATAACATGAGTACTTCCCACTTTCTTCCGTTTTGTGGATCTGAAAAGCCGAAATACCGTCGAGTAAATGAATATTAGATTTCATTAGATTGTCGTTCCCTATATATAGTAGGAATTTAGAGCTAGTTGCCTTCGTTCGAACGTGAATCAATCAACATGTGTTCACTTTTGTATGATGTGGCACATTAGACCGTAGAAATCAATCAATATGATGAACGTCCTTGATCGGGTAACTTTCTGAGTATTTACATTTTTCATGAAATCATCATGGAACCCCCATTTTCCATGATGAACGAACGACTGGCTTACTATACCCACCGTCGCCCTCGGGACAGTTATCTAATGAAAATTCTAACCACTTATTCTGAAGCAGTGACCAACAATACGCTATAAAACTAATATAATTTCAATGCAGCTGATCAAGTGTGATTTTTGTGGTACTAATTGATGATTCCAACTTGAATAAAACTGGTACTAACCTTCAGAACAAAGTTTGCATCAAAACATTCAGTGTAAAATGATACCCCACACGCCTAGGTACCCCAAAACCTCGAAACCCCACAATCAAAATGAGTAGGTAGGTAACCAGTTTGAACCATATCCACCCCAGTGGGGTCCAGGACCTGTTTCAATGAATTCAGCTTTCAAAATTCAGTGGAAATGATACCCCCAACGCCTAGACCGCCTAAAATCACAAGCAAAAATTTTTTTTTTTCAAAAAACCCATTTCCACTCCTACACTACCTAAATTTGTGCCGAAAGGAAGAAACCAACAAGAAAGAGGTTCCTGATCAAAATTTCATATTTTTAGAAAATGTTCGACAATCAACCGAATTGCCTGGACGGCAAATTTATTGAAAAGGGTCATAGACCCTTTAATTAGCGCCCTCCGAAGATTGTTATGGGTCAAAACGGATACCTAGGCGAGTGGGGTACTATTTTCCATTGAATTCTGGACGTTGAATCGATTAGAATGAGTCAGGGACACTCCACACTCACTGTTTTCCCCATAATCTTAATGAATTTGCAGCGTTGATTGAAATTACCCTTTGCTACTAAAGGAAATTTCCAGAAAGCCCCTATTCGTCTCGTATAAAGCGGCTATCAAACTTGTTGGGTTAGTTGTTGAGTTAGACTAAGGTCAGCTTTACCTAACATGTTTGTGTTTCGGTCGAGACATTCGACGTGATGACGTCATTCTCAACCCAAATAATCTCAGTTTAGCGGTAGCCTACTATACCAAATATGTTAGATGTGACTGATATTTTCTCTAATACGCTTTCATGTAAAGCTACTGGATTTGAAGGTGCAGCTAAATTGAAACTAGGGACAATGCGTAAAACAAATTCTAGATGTATAGTTAAATTATTAATTTTTTCAAGGCTAGGAAGATTTGTTAATCATGAGCTATAGGCCTGGTATAGTTTCCTATAAATGAATTATAGAAAAAGACGCTTTTCCCTATTATCAATGGACAAATGCAATGGCCTACGTGGGCATGAGTGCATTAGTGTGATCAGGAGTCAAGGAACTTACATAGATTTTCATGTCCCCGGTGAGAACGTCATATTTGTATTTGGTTCTACTGTTGTTGTATCCAGGAGCAACGACTCCGAGTGGAGTTTCCCACAACATGAACATTTCCGTGTGTCTCGAACTCTCACACCGCAGTGACACGACGGAACCAATTTTTCCAAAAGCAACACCATTGCACTGGCCGATCCTGAACTGGTGGAACAACAACACTGTGATTACTCCAAGAACAACGGGTCTCGTAGGGAAACAGGGAAAATGTGGGATTGGGTCCATTTCTGGTCTTGCTGCTGCGGGAGACCTGACAGTAGGTACAAGAGTAAACAGGAATTGGGCAGCCGTGAAAAAGGTTATTCATGGGATGGTTTCATGCGTTGTAAATAGCACTAACGAAAATAAACTGTTTACCTTCTGTCACTTGGCCAAACCACTACAAATACCTCCGAGGGCAGGGACCAACATTAATGTTCCAAATTTTGAAGGCTTGAGCTCAATGGCGTCCGAAGAACTGCAATCACATCCCGATGAAACATAATCATATTCCCTTCCCATTTACTTAGCGAGTGAAGCTTCAATTGCAATCAAGAATTTCCTTTGGTCCGCGAAATTAGTTTGAATTGGACATCGTCGTGTTGACTGATCAATGCTCACTCTATCTCACTATCTAAGGCCGAATCATTTCAAATAATATTATACTGCTAAATGAAATTCACCTATTTACATGGTTTCCCACAAGTTGACATCATGACATTTTGGGTCTAATCTGATTCTGCAAAAAAAAAAAAAAAAAAAATTGGTTTCCATTTAAAATAATAAAGTTAGTGTCACTTCTGCATGGTTGCGCAGATATGCCGGATGCGCGAATATGTTATTTGAGATGTTTGCAGAAAAAAAAAATTATGAAGACAATTTTAAAAATGTGCTTGCTTGCATTTGGACGAGTTTAGGAGGAGGGGGCAACTCGCGGGACTCCCTGTATAATTATTTATAATTTGTCTCTAATGATTAATGTGCCCATTAATCCAGGTACGGTATGATGGATCAACCAACACCCTTGCCCATTCCGAATAAATGTATATAAGTAATACAGTCAAAACTCCCAATTCCACCAAAATGCACCTAACTGTTGGCTGATTGAAATAATTGAATGTATCACGTCATCACAACCAGGTGGTCTTGTGGTGTTAGCGAAGCTCATTCAAATGCTGCCCATTAATAACCCTAATTGCAAACATTTATAACATCTGACAATGGTCAGAATGAATCGAATAAATGAATGAAACGCTTCGGCGACTGGATTCTAGCCAAATGACAACCGTCAGGTGGGAAGTTGGCGTCGGGTCCGGTGATGCGACAAGAATAAAATCACTCATGAATTATTTGTGAGTATAATTTATGCAAAGGGTCGACATTTCAGTTTAAATTTTATTTCTGTATTTTAAACTATCGAATTTCCTCGGCATTATCGTGGCTTGAAATAAATGGAAGATTAAGCGTTCCATTTGATATTTTTCTAAAATTTAGACAAAATTTTTGGACAATCGGACCTTTAACATGAAGGGAAAATTTAGTTAAATTTTATGACGAATAGGTATATGGGGTTTACAAAAATTTCTCGCAAGGAAAAAATACCATAGATATGAGAAATAATATATTACTTGTTTGGAGTTCATTTACGTTCAACAACTTTTGTGTAAAATTACACAGACTCATTCATTTCCAGACGGTTTTAACTCCTCGACTGGATTACGACTGGCTAGGTTAGTGCCCAGATGATGCGATGATTAACTTCTGCACAGTCTTTTCTCTGGAATCAAATTTGTCAACAATCTCTCCCCCTCCCCCTCTCTGACTGCCTTTCGGGATCCCTGTTCTCATTGAGTAAGCCTCATCGGAGGGGGCGGAAATTAAAAAGTTAAGTACCTCAAGAAGAGAGATCGGCCAGTGTTACCATGGAACTTTCTTGTCGTTGACGCAGGTGAATTAAATGAACAGCGTCTGTTGGCGTCACGAAGTTGTTCGAATTTTCTATTGATGTTGCCGTGGATTTTATGGCACAACAAAGGTCTTCACGAATGAAGCTTACATGGACCAGGACAGGAGGAACTCCAATTTCATGACTCAAGAGTGGATTTTGATATTCTAGAGTCTAGAAATGTAGACATTTATATTAAACGTGTATTTTGCAACTCCATTCTCAGTTGAAATACACTCGTTATCTTGAAACTTTCAAATGGAATGCATAGATCTGCAACGCAAAATTTATCTTAATGATAAATTTAATCATGTCTCCTTACAAGATTTGTATAAGATCTATCTTCCAGGAGACAAAATCAGACACTTCACAATCATGCTTTGATCATGACATCGCTTTTAGTGTCAATTTGACAATGTCAAATAATCTCACCAATTTTCTGTTACTTTTTTCCGCACTTAAATATTGAAAACTAATTGTAACTAACAACAAATATCAATGAAAATTGCCTAATACATGTCATTTTTCTTTAAGTACACGAATGTCACCCTTCAGAGTAAACGCAGGTGCACGATGTTGTTGTAACCAACATCGTGTTGTTGGTCGAGAATATTGACCCACAAAAATATCAGTATGTTACAAATTTTCGCCCTTTCGACGAGCTTACAGAACCGTCCCAAAGGCAACTTTCCAAAATCACTCGGTTATTTGTTCTGAGATCTATATTCTTCATGATGAAACAGCAGCAGTAGCAGTGTACCTCTCATCCAGCCCTTGGCATCTCATTTTTCTTACGCCTGAGAAATCAATGATAGTGGAGCATCTGTAGGTTGGACTAACGCTTCGTTATTGTTACAAATGAAATTGAACGCTCTCCGGTGTCGCAAATCTGCTTATAAATAGCGAAGTGTCTTCTTCGAGTGAAAATAAGGTTTGGGACCGGGGTTGAGAACACTTATCTTGGTTAAGGGTAGTGAGTGGTTCGTGTGGGGCTTATCCCAGGCTGCCCTCATTTCTTATTCACTAGAGATAGCTCATACAGGATGGCGCTCACCTAATCATACGTGCTTCCCTTCAATGCAATACTGGAAAGATCTAAAATAACTTATGGCCGGATAATGTGTCAATCACTATGAAACCAGTTATTACGCTAAACCTTGTGCTTTATTTGTGGGCTGAGTGAATTTACCAGTAGAAAATAGAGGCCTAGGAATCTGACAGATCCTATGGTGGGATTGAATTCTGTTTGAGAACAAAAAGACGAAGAAGAAAACACAAAAACATTTCGCATTTTCCGTACTTGCTTAAGAAACCCACGTACCAGACAGAAGTTGAGTAAATAGGGAAAAAACGCTGCAAATTCATTCACGGGGGTTGGTTATTCCTACGATCAGGAGCATGGAGACTCATTTCTTCAACATGGGGAAAATGGGGGAAACAGGGGGTGTCCCGGATCCATTCCAATCGATTCCTCGTCCAAATTTTAGTGGAAAACGATACCCCACACGCCTAGGTACCAGAAATCTCAAAAACACTTTCGAAATACAAAGATAGGTAGGTGACCATTTTGACCCATAACCACCCCGAGTGGGGTCCGGGACACGTATCATCACATTTAGCGTCCATAATTTATTCGAAAATATTACCCCGCACTCGAAAATACATTTTTCGACAACCACATTCCTCCCCCCCCCCCCCTCCCCCTCGTTTCCCCTTCAAATTTGGTGACAATTTTCGAGGACCAACTGAAGCCGGATACGATTCCCTAACATGAATAACCAACCACAAGATGACATAAATGCCTCGCCGAAGGGCAGCCAAATTCAATTTTTCGTGACGATTACATTTTTAATTGGAAAACGAATATACGATTTCGTAAATAATTAACAGAAAATATAAATAATAATAATAAATTGTCAGTCATCTATATTTATTTATTAATAATAAAATAAAAATCTAATGTAGTATATAATAGAGTCTTTGTTGGAAGGAATGAGCATGCTATTTTTAACCGGCAAATCACCAAAAATTCATTTTATCTGGTGATCGAGTTGCTTTTAACCGCGCTCAGTTAAAAAATTCGTGTTTTCGTTCCGTTTTACAGCGTTGATATTGAAATGGTTCTGGAAAATTTTCCTGGCCGATAATTTATCATAAAAGGCTTTTCTTCATTATTTTTGCCTCCAGCTCGGAGCGGAAGAGTTTTCGAGTTCGTACGACGGTAATTTTCTCCACGAAATGTGGATTTTAATCAGGTTAGGATGAATCCAAATGCTGACGTACTATCAACGGTATGATGAGTTGGCGAGGGGTAGGGAGTTAATCGGGATCAATACCACCGTGTTAGAATTATGACGGGTTGCGCGAGTACCTGTACATGACGAGTGAGACATTTGTTGATATCACTCACCTACAATCACATACTACAAATTCCTACATCCTACATGATGGAGATGATACACTCCTTCGACCCTTGCACATTTCCGGGTGTGTGATTGGGAAAGGGAGATAAGTAAATATGCACAGAAAATCCTTCTTTTGGGACCCATTTCATTGGATTCAGCGTCCGAAATTTAGTGGAAAATTATACCCTACAAACCTAGATCGCCAAAATTTTTTTTTACAAAGTCTCATTGTTCGTACTCACAAACTTGTGTTCATATTATGATTGCATGTCCTCAACAACTACTAAATAAATAAATTGTTCCGCGGACCGTCGCATTGGATTCAGCGTCCAAAGTTTAGTCGAAAACAATCCCCTACACGCCTAGAAAGCCGAAAATCTCGAAAATTCATTTTTCAAAATACACGTACTCTTGAACTAATATTCTTTTCAACACAATCGAACCGAATTTGGGCGGGGTAGGGGTCGAAATGTATTTTTGAAAAAATGGATTTTCGAGATTTTCGGCTTTCTAGGCGTGTAGGGGATTGTTTTCGACTAAACTTTGGACGCTGAATCCAATGCGACGGTCCGCGGAACAATTTATTTATTTAGTAGTTGTTGAGGACATGCAATCATAATATGAACACAAGTTTGTGAGTACGACAATGAGACTTTGTAAAATGCCTTAACTACTTATTGCTAGGCATAGGCTTACGCCCGTGTCGCCCGGCAAGAATCGCTGTCGGTACTAGAGATCACAATTGCTGAAAGTATTACTATTACAAACTAGTACACAATTCTTTATACGAGTGTACATTATAAACTACGTGATAGAAATAATAATAATTATTGTTACTAGCGACCACTCCTTCAGTACCTCCGATACCCAGATTTATGAGCCAACTGATAATTCTCCTCTTGTATAATATAATCTGGGACACCAAATTCTGGACCTTGAGGACAGAAGCCACTGCACGATGCAAGATATTAATAATATAGTGAATAAGAAATAATTGTGCACCTATTTCGAATGTATGTTTTCGAGATTCCTGGTACCTAGGAGTGTGGGGTATCATTTTTCACAAAATTTTGGACGCTGCATCGATTGGAATGAGTCTCCATGCGCCTAGTCGGAGTTTTTTTTAAAGTTAAAATTAAAGATGATGATTTACTGATGCACCGGCTCAAGGTAAAAAGAATGGCAGATCCAATTGAAAATAAATAAATGTTGGTATGTACTGCCTCCGGTCTCAATAGTGAATTTAATTTTTCAAAATCTTTGAACTTCTCGAGTAGGACCGGAGCAGGGAGAAATCCGATAAGCGTAAAACATCGCAAACATTCCAAAATACACAAAACCTCATCGGTGGAATTTCAGTTCGAGTTTAAAGGCACGTCAGCTTCACATCATCAATCACGGGGAAAATGATCCGAAGCCGAGTTGGGTATTTCAGTAATCAGGCGAGCGCTGAAACAATAATTTCGACTATTGAGAGACAAACTGAACAAACCAGTACGTTAGAGGTAAATATTCAATCTCAGTTAATGCTCACTAATGAATAATACCCTGCTTTCCCGTATTTTCCGATAATGACTCCCAAAGCCAAATACCATTGCATCCGCTCTATCGGTGTTTGGCATCGTGTTTTGGCTTGTTACATTCCAAACATGCCGGGCAGTGCGCTCTTTGAGTCGACCTCACATAATATCTGCTTGTTGAGAATGGCTTCTATCGAGTCAACGGGATTTAATGACCCTTTAATATATTGTATTTCGGCGTTTTGAAGGGAAATGTTGGTTGACATAGTCATGATATTTCCTGCATTTCGGTCTCTTTCAACTGTAGATGGACGAGCCGAATACATCTCATCGGCACACAAGCGATAAAACGACTGTATACGGACATCAATAAACAGTATAATATAAATAGCCTTCCTAGTATAATATAAATTGTACGTACTTCCTAGCTAATCAATCCACTCGAATACGGTGACATGTATATAAAATGAAATGTAGGTATATAAAAAGAAATCAATATAACGATGTGGAGCTTAATCAAATTAAGGATTTTATTTTCCTGAGAGAAAGAGTGAGGATGAATGGCGAAGAGCGGGGACGTGTCGACGGGCAGTGTTTCGAGGAATTATAATTCAACATATTGGTAATGGACTGTCGGTCTACGATCATGACCCCATTGTGGATTCACCCAACAGTGACAAGAACTGAACCGTCTAGCTTTTGCAGCTTTTATTAGGTTCTGTGTCCCTGAACTTAACCCAGCGAGGATGAATGAGAATGAATATATACGTACTCGTGTATGTCCTAGCGAACTGTGTATTTCTTATTTTATTTTATTTTATATTTTTTGTTAAACAGAAAACATCAGTAATTTTTTTCTGGACGTTTTAAGGTGTCTAGATAAAAAAAAGTCAAATGTCCGTCCGCTGTACGCCGTCCACCGTCCGCGCCGTTTTTGGCAGTAGAAAATTTTCTAAAAACCTGAAATTTGGGTAAGGGGTCTGTTTTTGGCTCAAGTTGGTCCTCAAAACTTTTCAGTCCGACCGGACCAAATTTGGGTGGGGTAGGGGTCAATATGTGTATTTCGAAAAATGGATTTTCGAGATTTTTGGCGATCAGGGCGTGTGGGTATAATTTTTCACTAAATCCAATGAAATGTGTCCCAGAACGATTGGCACCCACCGGAAGAAGTTATGGGTCAAAATGGATATATATCTACCCATTTTATATATGTGTTTTCAAGATTTCTGGTGCCTAGGCGTGTGGGGTATCATTTTCCACTAAATTTAGGACGCTGAATCGATTGGAATGGATCCTGGACACGCCACACCGACTGTTCTCCGCATTTTGAAGAAATGAATCTCCATGCGCCTGGTCCGAGGATTTTTAGGATTTTTTATTTTCCAATGTTCTTGATAATTTGACTTATTGTCTCACAGCTTGTTTTATAGTTTTTAGTTAGGTAGGTAATTTTGTCACAGTTTGTGAGTTTATGAGGTTTTTTCGATGCTACGGTGTATAAAGGTCTACAGGTCTCCTTATTTTTAGTTTTCTTCCAGTTTGGTGGCGTAGAAGGCGATCATCAAATCCGTCGAACTTAGGGTTTGGGTGAGATCTGATTATATCAAATTGACGTCGGAATGTTTTTGCAATCACCTCTTTAACTTCGGGAATGTCTAGATCCCGGTGCAACAGAGAATTTTTAACGTGCCATTCCGCATTCGTGATCAGTCGTAGGGCACGGTTTTGTTGGACTTGCCCCGTTTTGACTTGGGAGGGACTGGCGTATCCCCAGATTGAGCAGCCATATTGCCAAACGGGCCTTATCATTACTAGATAAATTAATCTCTTATTGCCCAAAGTGAGTGGAGATTGTGGTCCGATAAGTGGTTTTAGGGTGGTGTTATATTCTTTTGTTGGGGTGCAGCGGTGTTATTTACAACGATAGGGCTTACTTGATAGACTCTCTTGTAGGTAAATGTGACAGTGTTCGACTTTTGAAAATTCATTGTATTCTCCTAGTTCCAACCCTCAATCGAGTCAACATGTTGTTGGAGTTTTCTTGATGCAACATGGCCGCAGCTATCCCTTGATAGTATGTATTGGTCGTCTGCGAACATAGCTAGTGTAGTAGCATTGGGAAAAGTTGGTACGTCACTCACCAAAAATAGTAAGTGCCCCCAAACACTTCCTTGAGGTACTGATGAGGTATGTATGGAAGCGAGCTATACGTGGAAACCGAAGTGTGGCTAATTCCATGATTATTCCCTTACTCACGCGGGCCAAATTTCGGAATTTGACGCATTAAAATATTGTTAAATAAAATAATCCTATTCGTAACCATTCTCATTAACCATTATTTTACCGTCTTCTAAGTTAACGTAGAAAAAATAATATAAACTCCACCGCGTATAACAATTACATTGACTACAAGTGAAAGTGTTTTGATTAAAATGTATCCAGCCCCGCCTCAATTTCTGTTAAACATTTGACAAATCCTGTAGCTCTAACAGTGTGCTGAGACCTACCTTTACAATTGGTGTTTATCTGATGTTTAATGGTGACAGTTCACGTTCAGGTGAATTCGTGTAGAGGTAGATAATAAAGGATGCCGAAACGATGGAGTAAATGATATGCGAGGAAATAAATGTGCGACCTTCTTTTAAAAAACTCAAACCACCCAATAAGAAGAAATAGAAAGTCAACCCAACATAACTGTAGAGAAAGAACTTGAGCAACGCTGTTGAATTGCAGACGTTGCTATAATAATTCCAAACCTAGAAATCATTGAGTTTGTTGAATCTATTTTAGGGGGTTTATTGATCGTTCCAACACATTCAGTCTGCCAAGAATAGGACACGATCTGGTCGTCGTCGTTCTGTATGGGCCATGAGATATTAGAAACTATAGAGAAATCCACTTCAGAAGCAGTAATTTTGGTTTACCCTAGAGAGATAAATCTCTTTACTTATCTCACGCCTCACCACATCCAACGTGACCAGCTCACGAGCGCCTATCAAAATTATATAAATAAATAATTAATTATATAAATTATTATATATTATTATATTATATTATTATAAAAAAATTATAGTAATTAGTTATATAAATTATATGAAAAATATAAATATTATAAAACATTCACCTCGTCTTCAAAAAAATTGGAACTAATTGAGCAGTTATATTACAGGGGACCATCGTAACCGTATGTTTACTAATGGGATGATCTCTACTTAGTATAGATGAAAATTCCGCGGCCGAAATACCAAAATGATAGAATTGATGACAGCTCTTGAACATCTGGAAAAAAAATGTGGGACTATGTACGGGTGCATTCTGCCTGAATTATAGTGTATTGAGGTGTCGGCTTTGGTGGCAAAGTTCAATTTTTGTCAACTAGATAGTAAAACTCGGGCTGAAACTACATTACCTACCTGAGTAAATAGCCCCTAAACCTCTGACGTTGCTTAAAAAAATTGTTATCTTCCGGCAAGACCAATCTCAAGCTTCAGCTCATAACGCTCGAACTGAGTCTCCATGCTCCTGGTCAGGGGAATAACTAACCCCTGTGAAGGAATTTGTAGCGTTTTCCCTTCTACTAGCATTTTACAATGTCCGAATAAAATTTTAGAACCTTTCCTAGAAGAATATATAAGTTACGTTAACGTCCGAACATTTTTTCCTTGTGAGAGAATTTGAGCTAGACTAGCTAAATTGAGGATTGATGATACAAATGAACAGAACGCCCAGGAAGTGAGAGTGCATACAATTATTTTGACAACTTGAAGTGAATTCCCAAGAAAAGCAGAATTTGCTGATTTTACGATAATCCAAATATTTTGCACAGGATTGGTCTATCGAATTTTATTCGTGGTTTGAATTTAGTGTTGTTGCTAGTTAAGTTATCAGATTCATTTTCAAAGAATATATTTGTTCTTGTGTGGACAAATTTGTCTAGAAAGGTCGGTAACTAGATTTGAACAATAGTAATGAATCGGAATTCACTGATTCGTCGAGAGATTTATTGAATTTTCGTGTGAATTGCCGACTATAGTCCACTATAGTGGCTGAAAAAGGAAATAGCAGTTGCAGTTCGATTAGGAGGTTTTTAGATTCGAGGTAATTCTACTAATATCCTGATGGAACGATGCCGTCGCTGGAGGGGACGGGGGCAGCTGGGGGCGGCAGGTTTGTATATATACGATGGGGTGGTTGGAGGCGGTCGTTTCACTTCTTCGACGATCGAGCAACAGGGTAGATCCAGGAAGACCATGTCCTTCGTCAGCAGTGTCACCCTCCTCACTGTCCTAGCAGTTTTGCTATCCCTTGCTGGTGAGTTTTCATGCACATATTTGTTTAATTCGTAATAATGAATGAATAATAATTGAAATGAATCCATGTAGGTATAACTAATTTGTTCCTTTGTGCAAGTTTGAGATGCCGTGTTGTCTTACAGATTTAGTTCCCTGTACATGTAGCGTAATCTCCCGTGCATTATCTACCTCCTAAAAAATAGAATAATAATTATTATTACATTCTATCCTGGCAAATCGCTTTTCTATTCACGATTAATTTTTTCAAGCCATGAATTCTGGGAAATAAAAGAGAGAATCCCAGGATTTGCCTACATGGTACATACACCAATATTTTTACCTATATTATGATGAGATATTTTCTACTCATCCCTGTATAAAGTCCTAACGAATTTAGAGATCGAACAGCTTCAACCAAAAACAAATTGAGATCTCCACAGGCAGCAATTTGTTGTCCTGGATGGAGGGGAAAATATTTTTGGAAGCGTTTCTTATGAATTTTGTTCACTGAACACCCAAGAACCTCGGGTTTCATTAACAATGTGCCCTAATCGTTGGTTCACGTATTTTGTTTTTTCCTAACCTGAAATGTCTGTCTGCCGTATGCCGTCCGTCATCCGTTCCTTTTGGTTGAATATTCCATGAATATTTTGAATAGTTTCATGATGTTCGTCCGCCGTCCACGCCGATTTTGGTCGTAGAAAAGTTTTTAAAAATCTGATCTTTTAATATCAGGCTCTAGGTTTCTGGCTCTAGTTAGTCCTCGAAACGTTTCAGACCGATCGGACCAACTTTGGAGAGGAAGAGAAATAGGGGTGTTTTTCGAAAAATTATCAAAAATTCAAAAAATGTATTTTTATGATTTGTTTGTATCTAGGCGGGTGGGGTATCACTTTTCAGCCCGATCAGTCCAACTTTGGAGAGAAGGGAAAGTGGGGGAAAATTTATTTTTCAAAACATTTATTTTTGAGATTTTTGGCGATTTATGCGTGTGGGGTATCATTTTCGACTAAATTTTGGACTCTGAGTCGATTGTAGTGTCTCTCCACGCTCCTGGTACGATGAATAACCAACCCCTGTTAATTCGCACCGTTTTTGGCAATAGAAATGGTCATGAGAATCTCATAATCAATCAGTGAATCCTCACTCCCAACATATCCTTTACTTTCTTTTCCCCAACACATCTTTTCAATATTTTTGGGGACTTAGGGGTGTGGTATCATTTTTCACTCGGTAGTTATCGAATGGAAGACTCGATTCAGATGAGTTTTGGACCAATTACCGCAAACGGGAGCGGGGTATGGTTGAGAATGAGTACTTGGGAAATGGTTTTTCAATATTTTTGAGGACTTAGTACGTACGTGGGAGTATCCTTTTTGACTAAATTTTGGACTCTGAGTCGATTGTAATGTGTCTCCATGCTCCTGGTACGATGAATAACCCCTGAGAAAGAATTCGCACCGTTTTTTGGTAGTAGAAATGGTCATGAGAATCTGATAATTTGGTCAGTGAATTCTCAAAAAACCAAATCCAACAAAAGCCGGATATATGAGAAGACAGGGATTTTCTGATTGGGTTTTCAAGATTTTCGGGGACCTAGGGGTATGGGGTATCATTTTCCACTCGGTAGTTCTCAAATAAAGACTCGATTGAGTTAAGTTTTGGACTACTTACAGCAAACGCGAGCGGGATATGGTTGAAAATGAGTACTCGGGAAATGATTTATTAATATTTTTGAGGACTTAGTATGTATGTGGGGTGACATTTTCAAGGTTCTAGAGGTATTGCCGTAAATGGAGGCAGGATACGGGGAATCTATAAATCGAGAAAAAACTCTTTGGGGATTCCTATCCCCGCAAGGGCGCGATCGATCACGGCTAATAGGTCATCGATGTTTCATTTGCAGCCATTTCAACTATAATTAAAGCTAACATCTAATATGGGTCTCCACGCCCTCCTTATTATTATTGGAATAATTCACCAGTGTACTCGAATTTACCGATTTAAGGGCGCATTTTGCTTTTAACACAACTGGATCGCTCACTGCGATAACTATTTAATATTATTGATAGGGATTTCGTAGAATGGAATGCGAAGTCAGCGAAGAAGGCAATGAGAATTCCAGTTATGCGGTTTCGACGAACAGCTTAACAAATATTCGGAACACAACGAAATAAATTGCAGTCTCAATCGCGTCAGATGAAATACGCGTCGTAAATGCGATTTTAACTGTCACAAATTGAAAAGAGTGAGCGATATCCATACGTCTTTTTAAAATGGCACTAAAGCAGCACTAAAAGGTATCCTAAAATCATCATAGCGGTTACCTATAAGACTTCTGGAGATGATGTACATTTTTGTGCATTCTACCACATAGTTTTCAAAGCACTTTTCTCTGTAGGAAATTAGAAACAATGTTCTCATGGATTAACAATAATTATCATAACGGCTTACAGCTCTTGTACGACCATGAGATCCCCAAAAGTAGGTAGAAAATATAGGATGAAAATCGATACAAGTTGAATAGTAGGAAGCCACTGACTTGACCTACGGCCCACATGGCCTTTGTGTTTCGGTGGATACATTCAAATATGATTCCGTTATTATATTCAACTATATGATGTAGGTATTGATGGTCGAATATAACTTATTTAAATATGATCTTTTCCGGAGCATTGCGAGTAGATAATTGGGACACCATGTATAAATTCCCCGGCATGTTGCTCTCGTTCGCCGAGAATTTTCATTTTTAAGGCTCTTTGATGAGGATTTACGCAACAGGTTGTTAAACTTGAACCCGTAGGGTTCTAGTGGGAATTAAATCGCTAGCGCGCAAACACTTGGCACGATTTCACGACGTTCGTGAAAAATATACCTCGAAGGAATTAACAAGGTGTGAATTGCTGGACTTCGTCGAAAGGGCTATTTCAACTGAAATGAAAAATGCAGCACATATTATTCCAGTTGTACTTACTGACTCGTAGTTGGAAATAGAATTACCTATACACAAATAAATGATTTATTCGCCCGGAAGAAACTGCGCTATTTGAGGCAGAATAAAACCCGCAATATTTGATCATATATGGGAGTACATGAATATGAAGCTTTATTTATTCAGGAACACACATAATTATTTCAACTTTCACATGAATAGACTCTGACTTGGTTCTCAGGCCACTAGAAACGATAAATTAAGCTAAGAGATAAATTAATGTTTGATAAATTAAGCTAAGAGGTATAAGATGGACTCGATAATCCTGATTTGGGGATGCTTTCGTTTAGGATGTGTTACAATTATTTTTTTCTCTCAATTTGCACTTTTTGGATTATATAAATTTTCTATACACATAATACCGTTAAAAAAGTTGTCTGTGAAGGGGGAGGGGGGGATCACTGAAAATGAATATTATACTACAAAATCATAGGAAATTCATTTTCTTGAGATGTACTAGTGTAACGGGGCGGCAGATTCCAAGCGCCCCGTCAAGAAACTTCGGCGGCGGGGTACGGATCGACCCCTCTCCCCTCCAAGCGCCTGACCCAGCTGGGCGAAAGGCGTGTCCTCATTGGATTGGTTGGGCGATGGGCGGCGCGAGACACCCAGGGAGGAGTAGGAGGGGAAGGCGACTTGACGAGCGGACTGGGGAAAGGAACATCAGTCAGTTGGGTACGAACTCAAGTGAAACAAGGTTGGCCTGAAACGAGGTTGGCCCCCCCTGCTCGCCATAATCTCGAGAGGACGAGGCGAGGCAGGGGCGGGGCGGAACAACCTGTTTCGGGGCGGAACAACCGGAGCGGAACAACCCCAGCGAAACAACCTGTTTCGGGGCGGAACAACTGAAGCGGAACATCGAAGCGAAACAACCGACGCGAAGCAAATCAACCCCTTGTGAAGCTGGTGTTGTGAACGTGACCTGAGGGAACAAGTGTATCGTGGTTCCTTCAGGGTGAGAACTCGGGAATTGGGAGATCAGCCAATTCCTCTCCCGAAACAGTGGGCCCTTATACGAACTGAAAATCCCCCGTCGGACCCGAGTGTTGATCCGTTCGCGCCCGATTCGACGGCCAATAGTCCAGGTTTCCCACGCACCGCCAGTCGTCGGACCTCCGTCGGAAAGAGTCTCGCCTCCTCCGGCCTGGACGGCGTTCCCCTGACCGAAGCCGAGCAGCGAAGAGAACATCACCCTGTTGTCTCCATCCGAAGGAGTTGGTACACGTAAGTGGCGAAATAACTCTGTTTCGTACCCTCGCAACGCGAAAGTCGAATCTCTAAATCTGGCCCAAGCCCTGACGTTTAGTCACCAGAAAGCTGATCATAGAGTTGTACATTGTAGCCGTATTATTTAGTATTTTGTCTGTCGTGCGTTAGGAAAAGTAAAAGGAATTAGGGGAGGACATTAACAAATCACTTCCACTTTACCGTTATTCAAACCAAACATTTGAGCCTTCAGCTACCTCGTAAATTCATTTGGCCCTCAGCCCTTCACTTCTGCCTACTCAATAATTAGATTACGTAATAGTCAATATCCTTCTCGGCCGAGACATTCCGTATTTTATATTTCTGTCAATTGCGTTTATTATAAGTCAATATTGAACCCTTGTCTTTTCAATCACGAAACCCCATTCCTCAGAGCTTGGTAAATTCAGGTGTACTTGGCGTCCATGACCGACCATTGCAGACATTCCGGACGGTAAGTGAAAGTCTTTAATCTCCCACTAATTATTCGCCTAGGTCTATTTTTGGATCCCTAGCCCGTTACGTGAAAACGACGGGTTACACTCGTAGTAAGGGTGACTATCTTCCTCATAGCGGTAAAGATGGGGTAAATATGGTCGCATTTTTTCTCTCTCTTCTTCTTTTTACTGTGGCCAGCAGTTGCTCCTAATCCTAGCCAGCAGTGAGAACGCGTGGCGAGAAAAGAGGATGGGGAACGTGTCCAAGGTGACGTAAGTCCGAGCTGCTAATCCGTGCCTCTCGACGTTTGCTCAGGGAAGAGCTTCTGCTTATTTAATAATCGTGAGGATTATTGAAGATCCCAAGTTTAACCGCAGATAAGCTTCGTAGTCGTTCGATTGAGCATCAAAGCCGAAGCGTCTTTACGAATGAATGAAAGTGCACCTCCTGGATAAACCACGTTGTTCCTCAACAGGTACCCGTATGGATATCTTACAAGGATATCTCATGTCTATTGAATTTAGTAAATTATTATTTCTAATTTTATGCCATCCAAAATGGGAAAGTTTTATACAAGGTCTTGTCGACTCCTGAGGACAAATGTTCCGCAGAGTTAGAATTGATGGTAAAAAGGGAATCAAATTTTTCCTCACGTGCAACGATGATTAATTTGAGAAATTCTATACTAAAAGAGGGAAATTGTTGTGCACTTAAATCTTGATCGCTGTGATTTTCCCGTAAGGGTAGGAAACAAGTTCACACGGAGCTAGGTTCTGGTATTTTATCACTGACGCAATGAAAATTCAAAATGCATCGCGCTTCACTTCACTTAAATCAGCCGGCTTAAATTCTTCAAGGCGACTTATTGTGTTTAAGCTCGTCGTTGTTGAGTCGCCCGTCCCGATCGTTGGTTTTATTACGACAGTATGCTTACCTACTTACCTAGGACAAAAAGGAAAAAATAAAAGATAAATATGCAAACTACTGAAACCAGCAGGTCGTATAAAAAACAACTCTGTACTCAAGCTAGCTCTCTTCAGTTTAATCAGCGCATATGAACGCAGGCGACTCGAATTTGATCCAGTATTTTTTGTTTCTCGGTTGTTGACAGAATCTCAATCCGGCGCAAGCGGACCGACTGGTGATGAAGAAATAAGGATAAAACGCGACTCAGGTCTTATTCCATTTCCGAGAGTCGGCAGATCCAGGATGTCAGCTTATCCCCAGATCTGGGCTCCTCTCAATTACGATAGTAAGCCCATTCGACATCAAGTGTCATATTTTTACTCTGGCAAAAATGAATTTTTCTTTCAACTGATTTAAGCAGCTTTCCAACTGTGATGTTTGAGAATGCCAGGTGACAATACAAGCAGCTTGAGAGGCAATATGAATATTTCATTCGTTGTTTCCATGCAAATTGTTCAGATTTTCAAATTTTCAAATCACTTCGGTTTTGCCTCATAAGCGCGTTGATTCATTACGTCACTCGAACATCATCCCATGTGTCATAATACGGATCCGGAACTTTGCTGATCACCAAATGTTAAGACATCCTCATAATTCTGAAAGAAAGTAGGTACGGAGTAAAATGTTCATATAATTCAACTATAAGTACCAACTTACAGCCAACCAATTCAGAGATGGTGTAACAACAAGGATTTGGCAAAGGGTTGTTTTCTCGTCATGAGAAAATTAGAGCCGTAGGTACGGAATTCAAATAAAAACCCATACTAGCCAAGTTTTTCCTCGATCGGTGACACCTAATTAATTTAGAGCCGTCACATTGATGTTCCATTCATTATCGCATTCAGCTCCCTCTTCTCTCTATCGAACAAACCGCAGATATTCAACCTTTTCTCGCTATTTTCCCTCAGATATTTCCCAAACCCGAGGAATAATTAGTTTAGCTTTTTTGGAATCAAGCTTCGTGATTGATTTCATTTTGAGATCCTTCTTCATCATTTCTTTCTTCTTAATTATGCCTATGATACCGCGTGTTCAAATAATTGTTCTAATCTATCAATAGAAGTAACATTTTTAACGCTCAATAGCTCTGCACCTTGACCACACGGTTTGGGGATGCGTGTGGGGTGCGCATTTGGCCTACATGATTTCAACCGTACAACAGCTTTTCCACTTTAAATTTGAGGTTTGCCATATCAAACTATTGGTTTTACACATCAATTTGGAGGATGACATAAATACATGATTTCATTCTAGGAAAGCAATAACTACAAATTAGCGAGTAAAACGTAACATTCAACAAGTAAAAACGAGCACAAAGAATGAAGAAATTTGTTCAAGTCTCTCCCTACAGCAGCGGCTTCCAGGTCTAGAATAAGGAAAAACAGGCACCTTCAAAATAATGCCATTCGGAAGGGACAGATGGAATGTCTTCATCGTGTCGTGTTGCACAGAGATCAGATCCGTCAACTTCCTATTTGAAATGGAAAACCCTCAATTTGATGTGTAAAACCTCCAAATTGACTTGAAAAGGCCATTGTTGATAACCGATCAAAACATTACAATACAAAAAAAATAAAGAAATAGAAATAATAAACTGCTCTACTATCAACATGAACTCGCCATCCGTAGGTACGCAATTTTAAAAATCTCGGCCAACTTTCGTTTTCTGAAGGGAATATTGAGGATTCGTAATTTTCCCAACAGACGTAACGGAGTTTCATGCAATCTCTAGTCTACAAGAATAGGAAACCTCGTCAGTTTCATTACAATTGAAGGACTAGGAGATGTGAGTTGTCTCGACATGATAAGAATGCTCTTCCAGGTTTGCGCTACCTACGGCTACTGGAAGCTGCTTATGACAATGACGAAGAAAACGAGAACTGGGACCAAATATCAGGTAAGGGATGTTGTTGGGAATTCGTCAAAGGAAGCAAATATTAATTAGGTGAAGAAGCGCTCTAGAAAAATGAAAACCAATTAGGAGTAATTGTCTAAATTGGAGGATTTGTTTAAATTTGGCTGCAGATATCTGAATTTAGTGTTGAAATTGTGGACAGGACAGCGTAACCAACATCTCTGGAGCGGTTGGTTGTAAACCAATCGTGAAGTACCTGTGTCAAGAATAACTTATTTTTAATAATCAAAGTAAAGTAGTATAAAGTCTTGAAAGTTTGAGTGATAAAAACCTCATTTGAAAAAACGAGGATTCCTGTTAGAGTACCAAAATGCGATCTGGACACTCTTTTTTGGCTATCAGCTTTTTCCTTTTATCCTTCCTTATTCTTCCAATAGTTCAGGGGGTCGTGCCGCATGACAGCACGTAAGAGTAATTTGATTTTTCGTTGTGAAACGGATGCAGAAACCCACCCCACCCCCACATAGTCTGGATTGTTACATAGTTCGTGGTATGACCATTTTATCCTTGACCTGTCCAGAGTCCAGATGCCACTTGGAGCACAGGTTGACATGGTGTTCTACGAGGTTTGCTTCAATAATGCAGTTAATACACTGTTGGAATAATTTCGTTCATTTTACAGATCAAAAGAGAGAAGGAGGTCTCATCCCTTTCCCAAGAGTTGGCCGTTCAGGAAAAGGTCCAAAGAGGAATGGCGCTGGAAATGGTGGCTCGCTCTGGTTCGGTCCTAGGTTGGGGAAGAGGACGTTCCACTTCAATGGCGGTAAGCCTCGGAGTTTGTGAATTATGAAAATTAAAATGAGCAAAGCTAGAACGGGGAAAAAATTGAAGATTAATCTTTGAATGTTGCTAAGTAGGTTGCCAAGAGCTTCCGCTATAATTTTTTTTTTTTTTTAATTGCGAAGATGATCAGAATTAGCATTGGCTATATAGTATTGACCTAGTTTGATTAGCAATCAATGAAAACATAAAGCCTACAGTAAGCCCGATTGAAGAGGGCAGTAACTTTGCTCTTCACTAATAATCTCACTTTTTTATTTCACAGAGGCAAGTCAGCCCGAAAACATGCCCGACTACTTTGGACACCATAAAACAATGGAGGACATGCCTGGATCTGCAAAAATGGGTGAACTTATGTAAGCAGCAAGTGAGCCATCGAAACGAGTAGAACAACCCTCCACTTATGATCATCCTGCGAACTTTTAGAAATCTCGCGCCCGTCTTCACCCCCTAGCTCTGTATACTACACTAATGTGCGTAATAAAAAATTCTTCTGAAAAGACGTCTGGAATAGTGGGATGTTCTTAAAAACCCAGTTACTGGTCCAATCGGTACACAACCTGTCATTAGGAAACATGCATGTATTTTTTAATCAGTTGAGATTCAACTTTGTAAATAGTCAAAGTAAAGATGTAGCCATGAGCTGAAATAAAATATATGATTTCTGAATGTCAGGATTTTGACTACCCAGTTCAGTGGAAATAACCATTTTTTTAGCCTCAGGTGGTTAAAAGAAATCAGCTCACGTCAAATTAATTTAGTAGATGAGGCGTTATACAATAACAACTATCAGAAGCTACAGTCGTTGCCATTCAATCCCCTAAAAAATACTAAAATATGGTAGACTTCTTTAAGCAAAAAAAATGTCTCATTTGCTGATTCCACTAATTGTGGACATTATACACATTCTAAGAATAATTTGACAGCATGAACCAATGCTATTCTAGGGGTGAGAAAGTGGGGGAATAAAACAGTCAACGCATTACAGATCATTACATAAAATACCTTTAATTTCAAGCAAATAATCAATTTCAGGTACAAGCTTTCCATGAATATACTCGTAACAAGTTGACGTAGTAAAATATATCAATTATTTATACAATTCAATACTAGTATCTTATATAAACGGGTCCCTGTTATCCACAATGGAAAAGCGTAACATGTGGACACATCCGCTCTGCATAATGTGAGAGGGTGCACCCATGTAAGATTCAAAAAGTCACGATGCGTACCAAACAAGGGAACATTAATTTGTTCGTAATCAAATGCTATTGGACTGGGTTGAAGGATGGGAACCAGCATTGAACAGATGGTAGTCATTCTCAGCCAGGCAAGTACGAGCTTCATGAAAGCGCATATCATAAATGCGCAGAAATCAACTGAGGACAACTGGTGCATTCAACACACTTCAAGTCCACACTCCAAGCCAGCAGTACACTTAATGTGGGTCAACCAGGAATGGAACCCAACCTTACTCAGAGGGCTGCTCACTGACACCCATCCACACAAAAATTGTGCCTGTCAGCACTCTGGGCCTGGCTGTTCAAAAAATTGGGTGCAGTAATGACAAGCTTTGACACATGTCTAATGTGTCTCCAGCCAACTCTCCATGAGCGGGGAAATGTCAACATTAGCGTCCTTCAAACCAGCCCACAGCTACCAGTACCCATGGACAAACGCTCCTTTCACTTACCATTCTGTGCGATTTATAAAATTCAATGGCCATACCTTCTTTGTTCTCTGCCGCTTCTTGGGATTCTACGAGGGGGCTCATCATCATTTGGCGTATACGAATGCGGCTTAATACTGAAACGAAGGAATATTTTTTTGGCATTCGGCTCGTACTACATAGTTTGGGCCTAATTCAGCTTGATTGATGTCTGGAAAATCATGCCCTCGCCGACCCTGAAAAGATGCGCAGATCAATTTTTACAGGACTTAATGGGAAGAATCTTACGAGTCAAGTTCAACCACATTGGTTGTCTTGAGAGCGAAGACAAAACTGGGGTGCTCAGTAAGGGCTTATCATTTTCCAGACATTAGGATGAACTGATTTGGGAGATTTCATGTAATGAATGGTGAACAAGGAGGAAAAAATTGATATACATATCTTCAAATCAAAAGAAAACTAAGGGTTATATTGTGGATGGTATCAACCAACTTATCCACAATATCTCGAACAACAGGTCCCTTCAGACATTTCAAACACAGCCTTCCCAGTATTATTGTACACCACCAGCTTGACTTAGACATTTCGCTATAGCATTTCTATCATCAGAAAGAAATCGTAGCTGAATTTCGGAACTGAGTTTTCTTAATTTTGGTAGAGATGCTCCTCTGACAAAGATGAATAGTCTTCCTTTAAGCCGCATTTACATGATGCCAGTAAACAGTCCAGTTGACCAAACTGGAATAGCACAACACAGAGTGTGGACAAGGAATTGGATTTTGAGGAGAAATTTGTCAGGGGCCTACTAGGAAAAAATTTGATTTTTGCTTTGGCTTCAGCCAAATTTCAAAATCGTACATGTTCATTTCATCAGCAAGTTTTTTTGAGCGCCGTTTCCCGAGCGAATTTGTTTTATTGAGTCGAACTGGTCCCACAAGCACTGTTGTTCTCTGTATGGTTCCACAAACTTAACATTCAAATCTTCTACCCACTTTTCACCCATTTCAGTGAGAGCTCAAATTTTCGGTGGTGGGGGAACTGGACTGGCCTGCTGAATCCTACTCAAGAGGGCAGTCAACTGGAACGACTTTTTTTCCACTGAACTGGAACGCCATTGGACGCCAGAGCTGTTCACACGAGGCCAGCTACTGGCGCCAGTGAGCTGGCGGTGAACTGGACCATTCACTGGCATCGTGTAAATGCGGCTTCATTTTTTGGTTTTCATGAAAATTTACACCTGAATGCTCAATAATCAAACTACTGCTACATGGGATAACAAGATAACACAATAAGACTGGAGAGTTTCTAGATCCCCCAAAGGCTCCAGACACTTCTGAACAGAGGCACGAGCATGCCTACAAGGGATGGTAAGGATGTAGGTGCCTCAGCAAAAAATTATCCAACTAACAACGCACCAAAAATATATCATTCCTCATTATGACTCCAATTAGAATTTTCAATAATACATTTTTCAAGAAACTTACGTGCAAGTTGCCTAAATATATTAGAAAATACTTTATCGAAATAATGTACTCTTCTCCACAGGGCAAGGGGACAGCATATATATGAGGCTTAAATGCGATTCCATCCAGTTCATAACATACCAACACAAAACACCCAAGGAAGCCCAAATGCTCCTCGTATCCGCATATCTGCCTTCGATGTCCTAAAGATAGGACATGTAAGGAACGCTTGCAGAAGAGAAAAGTCCCACATTTGGCCTCATTGGCTGCAGCGTCATGAATGTCCCATATGGGAAGTATACTGGATGTTCTATGAAGGTTTCCAGTTACAAGCAACTATTTCAGAATTGTGTTACAACTAAAGAGGGGCATTCACGTTCCGATTTGTCGTCCAACTAGGAGGGACTACTAGTCGGAGCGTTTGCACCATTCACGCTCCGACTTGCAATCCGACTAGAGGTCCAACTTCAGTCTCAGTTGTGCGCCCAGTGAGAGCAAAAGATCGAGAAAATGCACCGAGGACAGTTCGAGAATAATGTAATGGAAAATGGCAGGATTGTGCTAATTAAGTCTATCGCTGCAAAAGAAGGAAAAAAGTGTTGGGAGAAGCAACTATTCGTTGATCGGGTGAACTTTTGTGACACAAAGTTGCTGAACGTTATAGATCAGGAAGATTACCGGAACTACCTCAGAATGGACAGAGACACCTTTGAGCTTTTACTCGAAAAGTTGGACCATTAATTCGTAAACAAGATACCGTTATGCGTGATAGTGTTACATGTGAACAGCGCCTTGTTGCAACTTTGCGATTTTCGGGTGAAGGTGTAATGGCTTCAAGGGAATCGATGCCGGTCTTGGATGGTTGCTGTACTTCTGCCAAGAAACTTAACTCGTCATAGTGCACCCAGTTAGGCGCATATAAGTTGTCAGCTCCCGTACCAGTGCCACTTTGGCTTCCTACGACCTTCTTTACTTCTCTAAAGAACATTGAATGGAGGGAGTCAATTTTTTTCGTAAGGAAGCCAAGTTAGCGGAGGCTTTGAACCTCAACATAATTTCCAGCAGGTGTTGTTGCGCTGCTTTCCGAGCACTTATGTTCAAATACAGTGCGCAACTAGAGTTCCACAAACAAGTACTCTCTTTATAGACTTCAATGAATTCACTTGTTCCTTCTCTGTTCACTGTAATACCTCGTCAGTAGATTGAAAAAAAGGTCAACGACCCGAACTGTGTCTACTGTCAACAACGTACTGAGGAAAGTTGGACGGCTTGTGGTACCACAACCCCATTCACGCTCCGACTCCGCCTCGAGTTGGATGTTGGGTCTTCGAGTTGTCCCTCAAAATGTTCCGACTCGATCTCCAACATCCAACAAGCCCATTCACGTTCCGATTTGTGATCCAACGTTGAAAGTAGGACCACAAAGTTGCTTTAGGGACCTGCATCCTTACCAAAAACTGCAAGATTTACTCAATCATCCTCAAAGCTTATGTCAAATAATATGAATTCTCCATTCACCTGAGTAGAAAAAAATGCCAGAATACAAAGAAAAAACTATTTTGAAACATAACTTACTTAGTTCCCAGACAAACAACAGTTTTGACAAGCATAAACATTGTGCAATCATAATTTAACAATTAATACTTATGAAGTTAACTCTGGTAGATAGGGAACATTTCTTACTTAGGAATTGTAAGGGCCAGGTGTATATATTAGCACAGGTGTTAGGTTGGGTGCTAGGTGAGAGGCTTTGGGTAAAAGTAAAGTAAAGTAAACAAGGACTTTCACCTTGGATTTTCGTCCGACTACCTTGGTCAGGTGTCGCGGACGTCGTCAGCCGTCCTCCAAAGAGGATCGTAAATTGATCTGACGATTTCGCTCGTGGCTCTTTATTGCCTCACCCCCTTAAGTGAAGAGGACGAATATGAGGGTCAAGACAAACAATTAATTTGCTCTAGCCAGGATTCGAACCCTGGCCACTCGGAGTACCACACCAATCCTTCGTCTATTCCACCAGACTACCGAGTTCCCTTCAGGGAACTGGAGAGTTCCCAAGTACACCTGCTCCAGTAGTAGAAAAGCCACTCTCACTGTTATGAACACCTCAGCTAATTTCAACATTGGTTCCATACAATTCTCCACCTCTTCTTTGGTCATTACTTTTGGTTGACATCAAGGTGCCATCCAATTTGCATTCACATTCTCTTTGCCCAAGAACAGCCAGACTGTAAAAAGTCTCCCAACTTCCAAAGGATTTCTTATGGCCTCCTTTGACAATCACGTTGGGAAATGTCCCACACATCGCAAAGGCCAACGACACCACAATACCAACACCAAAATGAATTCAGGTGAACATCATACGCTCTGGAGAAGAGAAGGGTTGGAGAGCGTGTTAAGTAAAATACACTGCATTTTGCTTACGAGCAAACTCCAAGCAAGGCGAACTGACCAGGCTGGGAAGTTTGGGATGGCTGGAAGGGGGAGTTTAAATGATTAATAATTGAATGGAGATCGCAGATAATACAAGTAGGAAGTGCATACAAGAGGGGCTTATTATATCTCCAGGGAGACACCTCTTACCAATTCATTCAAAGTGGTTGTTGCATTGTGAAATGCAATCCATTGAGCAATAAAATGTGGAAAAGTCGATCATTAACTAACATCATTTAGGTATTAATGCAGGGAGGAGGACCTATGGCTAATCTTTTGTTTTGGTTGGAGGACCTATGTTTTTCGAATAGGTGTTTGTGTAGAGAACTATACAATTTAGAACTTGCGGGTAGTGGTCAGCAATGAAGGCACAGAGCTCCGGAATGATGAAGTTGACGTTGTGCTACGTGTTGGTGCTCTGCTCTGAGAAAACTTTTTCCGATTTTTCGTCTCTGCTCAATTTTCTGGAAAAAAGTTATTAAATGAGTTTTTGGACCAGGGCTGAGAGAACAAACACTAGACAGAATGAAAAGTACGATCCATGACAACTTATTGAGTTTTTTCAAATAACAAAAATAGCGTTTGTTGGCGGATGGGGTATGAGGTGCAACAGCTAAATCGGCTCGGGGTGGTAATAAGGGTTCAAGGGAAGGGGTCCATAAAATAACTCATAGACTGTGGTGACAACATCACAGATAGAAAAACGCTGCAAATTCTTTAGATTATATTCTTTAGAATTTATTGGAGAGATTAAGGGAACAGTCGGAATTGTCGCTCTTTCCAACGGTGTACTCAGATTTGCGATTATCTTGTGAATTAAGATAGTTATGGCCGTTTTAGTGACGTCACTGTCGAAAACACGAAAACGTCGTGAATAACTCGGAAGCAAAACCTCTAAAAAAAGTCCTCGGAGATTTTTTTTTTGAAATTAGCTATAGAAGGCTGTTAACCTTGACGGTTAACACCCTGTATAGCGCCCTAAACACGCATACAATTTTTTAAATATTTTTTCAAAGCGTTTTAAATCCGTTTTTAGTCCAGAATATTACACTGAAAAATGATGCCCCACATGCCAAGTCCCCCAAAATAGTCTTCAAAGTTGAATTTTTCCAAAATACATTTTTAATCAAACCCTCCACAAATATTAACTTATTTGAACAGATAAACATGAAATACGACAGAAAATATTAAAACTAATATCCAGTGACCCTTTCTTATCCATATCCAGAATGTCCGATTGAAGTTTGAACAAACGCATGTTCAGTTGGTTATGGCGGAATTCCATTCACTTTTATCGACGGTAAACAGCCAGTTACTACAGTAAACCTCGGACCTGGAGTATGGAGGAAAACCGTGAGTGTGGAATGTCTCGGGCTCACTCCAACATTAAGTAGAAAATTACACCCCACTCGCCATCTCAAAAACATACTTTTGAAATAGATAGATAAATACCCATTTCGACCCATATCCCCTTCCAGTGTGCCAATTGTTCTGAGACACGTCTTATTGGATTCAGCGTACTTTATTTAGTCGAAAATGATACCCCGCACTCCTAGATCACCGATAACCACGAAAACCCATTATTCGAAAAAAATTTTCTGACCCCTTACTACCCCCCCCCCCCCCCCTAATTGGTCAGATCGGGCCGAAAAGTTTTGAGGACCAACTACAGCCAGAAACTACAGAGCAGACTGTCTCAAGGGCGTTGTCATCGCATCACAGGATTTATCGGCAGTTGGACATGGGGCTCCGAAGTATCGACCTGACTGAGGAGGGTCAAAAAGGGTCTATGTTTGTCCTCCGCTGGGTCTGTAGGGTCAGAGGGGACCTTCTGGCGCTCAATGGCCGGCCGGGTGTGGCTCGGGACAATCTTGACAGGACGCTGTGCTCCCTTTGCAATCTTGGCGAGGCAGAGGACATTATGCATTTTCTGGGGCATTGTCCGGTCCTGGCTGAGTTTCGGGTTGCACAGTTCGGAGTGGCTAGGTTGACCCGCGACTCCATGATCGGAATGCTCAATGGTTTGAACTGGCTCCCACTCGCGAGATTCTGCCAGGCTGCTTGGTCATATCGATCCGAGCTGGTTGCCCAGTTCAATTGGGACTGAAACCTCATCCTCGCCTATCAATTGGCAGCCGTGTGCTGTGTTTTCCTTGTTTTCATATTCTGTGTAGTCTTTGTCGCTCTTATTCGTTCACGATTAATTGTTTCCTTGTTATGTTCAATTGTAAAATGGTTTTTATTTATTTATTTGTAAGTGCAATATGATCTCGGCTCTACAAGCATAGTAAGACTGTGTGTTTCCTCAATAGGTTGGGGCATCCTCTGGCAGACGGGCGTGGCCCATTGCCATACCGTGTTATTGTTCAAATGCGAATTTATTATTATTGTTGTTCAGTTAAAATAAACACGTTTTTCTATCTTCTATCTATCTATCTACAGCCAGAAACGGGTCCCTGACCAAAATTTCAGATTCTCAGAAAACTAGCAAACTACACCCAAAAACCGCGGACACGGACATTTGCTTATTTTGTTCTAGACACCTTGAATCGCTCAAAAAAATCGTTTGGGGCAAATCGAAGAGGTTTAATTTTTGCATGAAAATAAAGGTTTATTGTTCAAGGAATAACCAACCAAAATGTTAGCACTTACCGTTTTTTGTGAGGTGTCAAAGACTCCTGCCCACTGTCAGAATCGTTGTCATTCTCATCATCGTCATCGTCACTGTCACAGCTGGAGGAGCTTGAAGAGCAAGAGCTAGAGGAATCTGAAGCAACGCCGGTGTCCAGGCTTTCATCAATATGATCCGCTATCCAGGCAAGTTCTGGCTCAACCATCTAAATCAGAAAACGTGTTGAAATAAAGCAGCTAAAGTACAACCCCCTGGTTCTTTCTCTTTGCAGTAGGAGATATTAGATACCTAGACCTCAAAACCCGTAGGGTTCATGTTTTTGCAAGGAACACCGCAAGTTGGCGAAAAGGATGCAAGTTTTATCGAAAACTATGAATTATAATTCAATGCCATTGAAACATAATATGGCTTCGCCTATTTACCCACCTTCAAGACTTTGTGCCACTTTTTAGCTAGCTTTGGCCGTCCTCTCAGGGTCTTGTGCCATACAACAGGGAAATTTGTTCGGCTACAGAAATTCTGAGTTACAGCTATAGTTGTATCGAGGTTCAGTACAACGTGCCACCAGCCACCAGGAACAAAAACAGTTTCTCCTGGTTTCTGGAGAATTTCTATCTGAAATACAAAACACAGTTCAGTTATGCGGCAAAAATAGGACTGCCACATAATTAACAAGGTACCTGACAAGTTATATGACAACACCGTTGAGAGAAAGCACTTCTAAAGCAACGGAGTTTCATTTCAATGTTGACATAGTATCCCCAAGGCAAAAACCTAGTTGGTACGGTCAAGCTGCAGAGACCAAGATGTGCTGCTCTTAAGGTGCAGCCTAAGTTTCTTAGCCTCTCTCAAAGGAGGGACAAAATACTTACAGGTTTAAATTCCTTTGGCCATGATGGTAACTGTGTTCTAGGGTAAATGACAGAAAACCATGTGATCGCTTCATCCCGTTGTTTGCCTCCCTCCACTGACCTGACTTTGAGAAGCTCCTTGGGAGTGTTAGTGGGAAACAAACACCATCTGCAAATAAATTAAAACATACCATAAGAGCTTTACACCAATCACAACCGGGGTTGTAACAACAAACGTGGGGTTCAACTCACCGCTTATGGCCATAAACTAATGCATTCCAAGCAGATGTTCCAAGAGGGTCAATGTGGATTCCAGTTCCAGATCTTGCGGGACCCATTACAAACCATCTGTAAGGAGGTCGGCGGTTCTCACCAGTCAAATGGAACAAATCATCTCGAAAATAAACAGGGATATCATAGTCTTCCAACAGTTTACATCTCCTAGTATCCTGCAAAAAAACCACAGCAATTATTACCAAGTTTGGGGCAGGAATAACGCAAAGTGTTTGCTGGTACAGGAAGACATATGAAAGAGATTTTGACTTAATGAAAGTGTTTTTTTCCAGTGAGTGTCTCAAAACCTAGCTCAGAGCAGTGCTGGCTTTGCTTTTAGGGTACCAAATAAACGTACCTAAAGAACAAGGATAGATAGTGGTGAATTTCGGGTGGATGTTCCTAGAAGGTTTAAATCGGTAAAAGGGCCTTCCCTGGATTCAGCCATGGCCTCGGACTGCCACTAATGACCATATTGCCCACATTCAGCCCTGTTCATTTCACGGACTTCTCTCCCAATTACGTAATGTGATGGAGGGGACAATTTTTGTTTCGCTGTGCTGCCAGTGGAGTTCCAGCTGAAACTGGGTGTCTAGTGTCTTCTTGTCCCCTTAAACCTGCTGCTAGCTTCCATCCCAAAGTTTGGTCCTACACTAAGAACCTAATAATGCACACAAGCAAAACTGGATTGCTAATACAGAAATTTTTTTTTTCATACTTCAACTGATTTTGTTACCTTCATTTTAAATAGCAGACAGACAAGGAACAAAGAACGAAAAATCATCGTTTTAAATTATTTGAGCTTGACTTTTCTTTTATATTACCATGACCTAGAATTTTCTGTATGGCACAAAGAGCGAGCCAGATGTTGTTGAGATCATTAAATAAAAGCATTCATTCAATTAATCAGAGAATACACTTACCTCTCCAAAACCACTGTCAAAAATATATAGAGGACTATCATCTTGAGTTGTAAGTAAATATTCTACAAAATATTTCATCTTCATCTTGACGCTGTACCCATGATTATCTTCTCCACATTTGAATTTTTGGTTCCGATACTTTTTGCGAAGTCTCTGAGAACAGACATGAGGTATTTCATCAAAAATCAAATTCTGGACAATGGAATGAAGATCAGAGTCAAACATGTTACGGGATACATTGTCAAGAGATTCCAACCCCCTGGATTCTCACAGGTGTGCATGGGGCTAAAACCACCCAAACTTGTTACAATGTCATGATCTTGGGATATTCATTGCGGGTTAGAACAAAAACGATCCATGATTTTCAGAACATTCCCCATTTTCCCTTGCTTGTGCTTAGAACAAGCAAATGTCCAGGAAATAGGTCACAACACCGCACCCCAATCACCTTCTTCACAATGAAATGTATTCAAAATAAGAGCAATTGAGCGGAGAAGTCATCAAACCTTCTCCTTTCAGCAAGTTGGCGTGAAGTTCATATTCATACAAGCCACAAGAGAAGTTAAGCCACCAATGTATGAAACAAATACTTACTGCCCAAAAATAATAAGAGAGAAGATTAATGCATTTGGCAAAGGTGGTGAAATATAGGATCAACAACACATATTTTATTTTACAGCCTAATTTCAAACTTCAACAGCAAATGTATTTCAACATTTTTCATCCCATTGCTAGTTCGTGAAGGATTTTGAAAATAGTTAGTGGTGTTCGTAAGAGTGTAAAAAATAACTTTTGGTTTCGGAACTTAAGCAAACCTGATATGAAGCCAACAACAAGAGTAAACGTCCCAGTGAGGGCATCCACCCACGCAATTATCTAGAACAATAGGAACACAGTAGGCGGTTTTGTGCAAGCAGAGAGACAAGCCTCGCTAGGGAAAAGAGTTTCAAAACCATCGGTTTGCTGTCAGGACATGGTTTGGTCTATTGATTTCATTAAATACAGTTATAAACAAACTTCAATACAGATTAATTAGATACATAAACATGTAAATTAAGCACTGAAAGTTTTTAAAATTATTCCTAAATGATTTTTTTCCCTGAGAATAACAAAAAAAATTGTACCAGAAGGCCTCAAACTTGGTCAAGATGAAAACGTGTTAACAACAATTAGATCAAGGTGAGATGACAGGTAATGAAATTCTGTCAAACTAAGATAGAAGTGCTTCTCAAAAATTATATAGGTTGCAAATGCTTGGAAAATAGAACAGCATTTGTGGTGGTATAAAAATGGTTGTCAACTTGTTAGCTACTGCAAGGCTGTAGATCGACTTTCTGATGTGTAATCACATTGGACATTATCTGATTGAAACGAACACAAAACCATTAGACGGCATAATCAAGAATTTCTCGTAATATCTCTACTGGTTAATCAGAATGGAAGAGTTGAGCCCCAACAAACCTTGATGCAACCCTGAATCGCCCGGCATTGATGATGTTGAACATCTCTTAGTTTTCTCTATTCGCTCAATTCACCCATTGCAGGCCATGACACGAATAAGAAAGATTCAAATTTCTATTCATTACCAAACTCTTACATTTGTATAAAAGTGGCTGTAGATAGACGTCCAACCTGAAGAATAATTGTAACATGCAATAAACTTACATGTAGGGTCCACTTTTGACGAGCGCTCCAATTGTTTTGCACACCAGTAATCACCACTGGCTTGTAGGGTTTCTCGTATAGTTCGATAAACTGCTCTTTGGAAACATCATTCACGTCGATTCTCTCCATAACGTCGTTCACTTTTACGAATTTAGCGAAGTTTCCCGCGTGACCCATAGCTAACCAAGCCCATGTGTCGTGCAGTTCTGGAACAAATGCGGGTGACGGACAGTTTAAAAATTGTAGACATTAGAGTATATACAACTGATTTTTTGTTGTCCTACAGTTAATACTACATTCAATTTTCTACCATTGGCTTATCATTCTTATTAGAATAACATTCCCTTATATTTGTGCAACTAAAGAAAATCCACCCCAAATATTTACTTCTCACGCTCCTACAAGCGTAGTTGTAAAACCTATTATGTCCGTCGCCGTCTGGACTGAAAATGGCTTGTAACATCTTCAAAAGATCAAAAGAGTTTGGGCCCTAGTTTCAACTCTACCGCAACTGAACCAAAGCAGGGATGATAATGAGTATGGTACTGGTATTCGAGATTTCTTAAGATCTAGGCACAAGGAGTATGATTTATTAATGACTTTTGGACGGAATTGCTTGAGATGAATTTCAGGTCGTTAGTTGCAAAGAGATGGGGCATGTCTAAAAATGTGTTTTCGGGATCTGCGCGTGAAGGATACAATTTTACACTAAATTGTGGACGCATGAATCGACTGAAATGACTCAGGAATCAACTGGCGCACTTGAGATAAGGGTATTTACAGTTCAATATGGGAATTTGAAAACGGATACTTTAATTGAAAACATAATTTTGGCCATCTTTCTAGTTGCAGTTTACTCTGGAGACCTGGAGGATACAATTTATCATTAGAGCAGGTCCATCCGAAATAACCATTATGGAATTATTTCCATCTTTTGGTGGCTTGGATTGTTTTCGTGAATCCTGGGAACAACCTCCGCCCATAGCTACACATAAACCTTACCATCCATTAGATTTTCTTCAAAACCATCACATAATTGTTTGTCTACTGAGCTGGGACCGACTCAGTTTGCTCACACTGGATCTACGAGTTTCATCAGGATCATGTGATTCCTCATGCCATGTCCTACCATTCTGTACAGAACCCCTCTTTTAATAGTTCACTTCAATAGTCTCACTACAGATAACACTTTGGTGTAACTCACCAGGTCTTGCTCTACGTTTGACCTCCTTAATCCGTTTTTTAGCACGTGAAGATAGTTCATCATCAAGGTTTTCATTATCTGGGGAAGAGAAATCAGGATTAACACTTGATGTACAAATGGATTAAGGTCAAAATTATGTGCTTAGGTGTTTTTGATCTTGTAAAATCCTGATTAGTATAATGTTACAATGATACCACTCGATTAATTATGATTCCACATGGTGCTGTCTTGTGTCAAGAATTTCTTCCAGTCTAGCCAAAAGTTTTAGCCCAAATCCCCCCTCCCTCGTTTTTATGCACCACGTATCCCATAACTATAGTATTCCACGTATCCCAGTAGTGTCTACCATACTATACTACTATACAGCAAGTAAACTGGACACACTATATATTATTTTAACTAATACCTACTCTGAATGTTAACAACTTTTTCCTATGGAAGGTACGTTACCTTACTGTTGACGTAAGCATTTAACTTTCCCCATCACTCGATCAACTACGTTTTGCAAATGGTGATGCTACCTTGGGTATAATATACCAGGAGTGAGTTACAGAAGAGAAATTAGAGAATCGAGCTCTTCATCAGCAAAGAGGCCACAAACCGATTAGCTACTCACTTTCTTCATCATAATACGTCATTGCGGCGTAGGTTCGTTTACCGTTGAAATCCACGAATACAGCTGAATCTTCACTCATACCGAAATGCTTCAAGGAACAGAACTGGTTGATTCAATGGATCCTAGAAATGCGGTCACAAAGTCGTGAAATCAAGTCTGGGTGTAGAATGAACCGGCAAAAAAAATTTTTCCGTTGTTCTGTACCTGAATGTACAAACGCAGCTTAAAGTAGAGCAGAGTAATTGTCCAGTCGAAAATAAAATTACTGAATAAATAATTTATGGTCAGATTTAGTGACAGGAGCGCATATCAGTCATTGAAGGTCGGTTATGATCTGTTGAACGTGCGGCGACTCACGAAGGAAGATGCCCGGTGAGCGCAAACGAATCGCTAATAATATTTACAACACGATTAAAGGAGGTTTCCAATTACAAACTCTGGCGCCCTATCAGTGCAGAAACAGTATCTTTTAGAAAAAAAAGTGAAAACAAACGAGCGACCGTTCTAGACGTGTGAACGACGATTATTCCAGTCGTGGTTAATCGTAACCTCCATGAAATGCAGGACGGGTAGGTAGGGACGTTCCGATACTACCGATATGGGTAGGTATCGATACTTTTGTTTCGATACTACTGGTATCGTATTGGTATCGAATCATCCGGTATTATACTAGTATCGAAAGAAAATCTGCAGTATCGATATCGAGCTAGTCAGGTCGATAATGACACTGATGAGAAGAACATTGAAGCTTTAAAAAAATATAAAAAAGTAAGAGGAAAAAAGAAGTGGGAATTTTCGTGCCTTGAGTGGGGATTTTTTAGGGCCTCAGTGGGAATAACCAGCCAAAGGCCGAAGTCTTCTGGCAACACTGATTGTTCGGTTATATTATCTTGTTATTTGTTAAATGATATTAAGTTACTTTTGTACTTCTTCCTGGGCAGCGTTGGTGACAAAGAGTGGTTCCGTTAAGAAGTAGAATAGAATTTTGAAAAAAACTTTTGTCAGCTAGCAGCTTGTTTTACATTTGTGTTAGTATTACAATTTATTATTCTTTAAGTAACAATTTTTGTAATAAACCTTTTGTATGATTACAAACGTCTGATTTTGCCTGGAATTTTGTGCTTCTGAGTCCACCATGGTGTATACTCAATACTGTATACATACAGTACAATGTGAGTACTCATTCGATACTACTCATATCGATACTGTATCGATATCAGTACCGTTGTTTTGATACTGATTCGATACCAAATATCGTATCGATAGTGGTACTGGAACGTCCTATGGGTAGGTAGGTTAGCGATGAAGAACAGGTGGAGATGTAGCAGGGGCGCAACTCCCTTGAAATATCTGTAGAAATCGGGATTTCTAAGGAAGTCACTTTACAAGACAGCCGCTAAAGATAGAATTTTAACACATTAAACTCGAAAAATAAATTTTTAAACATTACAAATCTTGAAAAATAAAACAGAATTAAAAAAAAAATGTAGGCAGAGTGAAGCATTAGGTTCGTGACTGCCGCGCTACCTGTTAGATTAAGAACAAACTATTTTGCCTTCTCTGTTGCTCAACAGGTTGTGTTTGGTATAGTACTAGGTTCTGCGTTTCTGCTGGACCCACCAGGAGTGTTTCGCGGGTGTCTTGCCCCTGTGTGTGAAGGGATAGGATATTATTCAATGTTCATGGAACATTATAATATCTTCTATATAGGATTTATTCTACTGCCTATCATCCCACCGACTTCATCATATACATGTAGTTTCTTTATCGGCAAAAGTATTAAGGAGGTGACCTACCTGCAGAAGCATTGCCGACTAGTTCACGGCAATGAAACCATTCAAAGGATATTATGAGGAATTCTGAGACAAATCACATCACATAGGCTCAATACGCTACCCTGGTCCCAAATTTGGGGGCTCAAAGCACAAACAAGGTTCTTTTGTGTAGTCATGTACCTATGTTACGTTACCTAAAGTCTCTCTAGTATCTATTGTTTAGGCCAGAAGACAAGTTGATATTATCATTTCAGTCTTCAGCCGGTTTGTCAAAGGAGACCGCCTCGTGATAATATAAACTCTAGTTTTCTCAGTTCTCATTTCTTGGTGGTGTTTCTGTCACAAGAGGGCTTGAGCTAACGTCAAAACAGACAAGATCGCGGTGTAATAATTTACTCATGATCACACGGTTTAAGCCGGCACTGCACTTGATCAACTGCGTCATAAGTGACAACACAGTTCCTATGAGAAGAATAAACACAAAGTGATCCCACGCTATGTGGTATTTGCTAAATGGACCACACCATTTTATTTCATTTTTATATTTAATAGTTATTAGAACAGCAGCCATATGTTTCCATGCATAAGATCTCTAAAATCTTGCCCAAAAATATAAATTTTGTGTAAAAATGCTGCAACTGATTCCACTTTGGTTTGTCGTTGATCTTAATTTATTTCGCTTGAGTGGAAAACGAGTACGAAGAATAAAATGGATATGAATTGTTGTTTTATTTAATAGATACTAAACCCCAGTGGTAGAATACACGTTTTGGTTGGTTATTCCTTTTGGTTGGTTATTCCTTGAATAATCAACCTATGTTTTCATGATAATGGTCAACCTCTCCGATTCGGCTCAAAATTTTTTTCTGGACGTTTCATGATGTCCTGATCAAAAAACGCTGCAAATTCTTACACAGGGGTTGGTTATTCCTCGGACCAGGCGCATGGAGACTCATTTCTTCAACATGGGGGAAATGGGGAAACAGTGGGTGCGGCGGGTCCCAGACCTATTCCAATCGATTCAGGATCCAGAATTTAGTAGAAAATGATACCCCACACGCCCAGGTACCGGAAATCTCGAAAACGCATATTCAAAATGGGTAATATATACCCAATTTGACCCATAACTTCTTCCAGAGGGTGCCAATCGTTCCGGGACCCACTTCATTGAAATCAGCGTCCAAGATTTAGTGGAAAATGATACCCCACACGCCTAGGTTCCAGAAATATCAAAAACACATATTCAAAATGGGTAATATATACCCAATTTGACCCATAACTTCTTCCAGAGGGTGCCGATCGTTTTGGGACCCATTTCATTGGATTCAGCGTCCAAAATTTAGTGGAAAATGATACCCCACTCGCCTAAATCGCCCAAAATCTCGAAAATCCATTTTTCAAAAAACACATTTTGACCCCTACCCCGCCCAAATTTGGTCCGATCGGGCTGAAAAGCTTGGAGGACCGTCCTAGGCCGGGAACAGACCCCTGACCCAAATTTCAGATTTTTAGAAAATTTTCTACTACCAAAAACGGCGTGGACGGCGGACGGCGTACGGCGGACGGACATTGACCTTTTTTGATCAGGACATCATGAAACGTCCAGAAAAAAATTTTGAGCCGAATCGGAGAGGTTGACCATTTGCATGAAAACATAGGTTGATTATTCAAGGAATAACCAACCAAAAGGTCAATGTCCGTCCGCCGTTTTTGGTAGTAGAAAATTTTCTAAAAATCTGAAATTTGGGTCAGGGGTCTGTTCCCAGCCGAGATGGGTCCTCGAAACTTTTCAGCCCGATCGGACCAAATTTGGAGGGGGTAGGGGTTTTTTGAAAAATGGATTTTCGAGATTTTGGGTGATTTAGGCGAGTGGGGTGTCATTTTCCACTAAATTTTGGACGCTGAATCCAATAAAATGGATCCCAGAACAATTGGCACCCACTTGAAGAAGTAATGGGTCAAATTGGGTATTTATTACCCATTTTGAATATGTGTTTTCGGGATTTCTGCTACCTAGGCGAGTAGGGTGTCATTTTCCACTAAATTTTGGACGTTGAATCCAATAAAATGGGTCCCAGAACAATTGGCACCCATTGGAAGAAGTTATGGGTCAAATTGGGTATTTATTACCCAATTTGATTATGTGTTTTCGGGTTTTCTGCTACCTAGGCGTGTGGGGTATCATATTCCACTAAATTTTGGACCCTGAATCGATTGGAATGGGTCGGCGACCCGCCACACCCACTGTGTGTAAGAATTTGCAGTGGTTGTTATCGTGTTACTGACTTCTTGAACCACTTGAGTCAGCAACACGATTGCAAAACGATTGCAACCCACTGTTTTCCCCATTCAAGGAATAACCAACCCGTGTGTAAGAATTTGCAGATTTCATACAAATAGTCAATCTCTCCAATTCGAACCAACATTTTTTTCCAGATCATTCCTGTTCTTGAGGCACTAAACGTAAGGATGTTCTTACAGTTTCATGTGAAATGGAAGGTTTTCTGCACCCCAACGAAATCACTGCAGCGCACATAATTTGTTGTCAAGAATCCCCACGTTGTCATGTTAACTGTAGTGGAAAGTATGCAGATCACTCAAGACGAGTTCAACATGTTCTTCAGGCCTACAGCATGAAACTGACATTATTTCTAGATAAGAATGAATCAACAATGTTGTTTTTCAACAACAATTGGGGTATTTCGTAACAGGTCAGTAAAAAACCACGCGCATATTTCAGTCTCCTGCCAGGACGGTGTGAATAATCAGACGTAAGAAAAATGTATTCAGATATTTACGGAGCGAGGAGTGTAGCAACTGTCAGAAGTTCGTATCAGGATGTTTGCGAACTACGATAACAGTCAGTTAGGTTTTTTTTTACAAGCTCCTAGCCACCCCTACTTCCCTGGTCAGTGAATGTAACGAATGAAGAAGAGATGGGATTTTCAGGGATTCAATTCAAAATGAGAGTGGGATAGTGTAAGGCCAATTTGTAGCAACTCCTCATATTTAGTTCAGTTTATATTATAAATAAACCTGATACAATGAAATTTCCACATTTATTATTATTTGTATTTATTTTGATTTGCATTGAATAGGCAAGGGCCTAGAATATCCCTAAAAATACCATAACACAGGACACATTTCGTACACATGGAAGTATTAGGTGACAAGTTCCATGTTAGTGCCGTATTCGACCCATTAGTTCGCGATTCATTCCCACTGTCCCTGCTGTGAATATTGATGGTATCGGTAATTCTATGTTTTGATCAAGTGATTCTGATATAGAGAAAAAATCATCATTACCAAACAAATCAAACTCAATAATAATTATATAATAATTCTATTATATGAAACAAATCAAATTCATCGCCATTTAGGCATGTGATATTCCATTGATTACATTTTGTTATGAAAGTGTGAAATGTACGACTCTTGCTGAAAAGATTACAAAGGAATTTGTTTTTGAAATCCTCGAACCAGAGGCATGGGGATTTACTCCAATCGATTCAGCTTCCAAATTTTAGTGGAAAACGATATCCCACACGCCTAAATCGCCAAAAATAGGAGAGATTGAATTTTCGCATGAAAACACGGAGACATTTACTGTAATGAACGATGAAAATTTCTGAAAAAAACGCTGCAAATTCTTACACAGGGGTTGGTTATTCCTCGGACCAGGCGTATGGAGACTCATTTCATAAAAATGGGGGAAATGGGGAAAACAGTGGGTGCGGCGGGTCCCAGACCCATTCCAATCGATTCAGGATCCAAAATTTAGTGGAAAATGATACCCCACACGCCCAGATACCGGAAATCTCGAAAACGCATATTCAAAATGGGTAATATATACCCAATTTGACCCATAACTTCTTCCAGTGGGTGCCAATCGTTCCGGGACCCACTTCATTGGAATTAGCGCCCAAGATTTAGCGGAAAATGATACCCCACACGCCTAGGTTCCAGAAATCTCGAAAACACATATTCAAAATGGGTAATATATACCCAATTTGACCCATAACTTCTTCCAGTGGCTGCCGATCGTTCAGGGACCCATTTCATTGGATTCAGCGTCCAAAATTTAGTGGAAAATGATACCCCACTCGCCTAGATCGCCCAAAATCTCGAAAATTCATTTTTCAAAAAACACATTTTGACCCCTACCCCGCCCAAATTTGGTCCGATCGGGCTGAAAAGCTTGGAGGACCGTCCTAGGCCGGGAACAGACCCCTGACCCAAATTTCAGATTTTTAGAAAATTTTCTACTACCAAAAACAGCGTGGACGTCGGACGGCGGACAACGTACGGCGTACGGCGTACGGCGGACGGACATCGACCTTTTTTGATCAGGACATCATGAAACGTCCAGAAAAAAATTTTGAGCCGAATCGGAGAGGTTGACCATTTGCATGAAAACATTATTCAAGGAATAACCAACCAAAACGCTGTAAATTCTTACACAGGGGTTGGTTATTCCTTGGACCAGGCGCATGGAGACTCATTTCTTCAACATGGGGGAAATGGGGAAAAAAGTGGGTGCGGCTGGTCCCAGACCCATTCCAATCGATTCAGGATCCAAAATTTAGTGGAAAATGATACCCCACACGCCCAGGTTCCAGAAATCTCGAAAACATATTTAAAATGAGTAATATATACACAATTTGACCCATTACTTCTTCCAGTGGGTGCCAATCGTCCTGAGACCCACTCCATTGGATTCAGCTTCCAAGATTTAGCGGAAAATGATACCCCACACGCCTAGGTTCCAGAAATCTCAAAAACACATATTCAAATTGGGTAATGTATACCCAATTTGACCCATAACTTCTTCCAGTGGGCGCCGATCGTTCTGGGACCCATTTCATTTGATTCAGCGTCCAAAATTTAGTGGAAAATGATACCCCACTCGCCTAGATCGCCCAAAATCTCGAAAATCCATTTTTCAAAAAACACATTTTGACCCCTACTCCGCCCAAATTTGGTCCGATCGGGCTGAAAAGCTTGGAGGACCGTCCCAGGCCGGGAACAGACCCCTGACCCAAATTTCAGATTTTTAGAAAATTTTCTACTACCAAAAACGGCGTGGACGGCGGACGGCGTACGGCGTACGGCGGACGGCGTACGGCGGACGGCGTACGGCGGACGGACATTGACCTTTTTTGATCTAGACACCATGAAACGTCCAGAAAAAAAATTTGAGCCGAATCGGAGAGGTTGACCATTTGCATGAAAACATAGGTTGATTATTCAAGGAATAACCAACCAAAAAGAGAAAAATCTGAAATTTAGGTCAGGGGTCTGTTCCCGGCCTGAGTCGGTCCTCAAAACTTATCACCCCGATCGGACCAAATTTAGGCGGGGTAGGGGTCAAAATGTGTTTTTTGAAAAATGGATTTTTGAGATTTTGGGCTATCTAGGCGAGTAGGGTATCAATTTCCACTAAATTTTGGACGCTGAATTCAATGAAATAGGTACCGGTACGATTGGCGCCCTTTGGATGAGGGTATGGATCAAAATGGGTACCCATTTCGAATGTGTGTTTTCGAGGTTTCTGGTACCTAGACGTGTGGGGTATCATTTTCCACTAAATTTTGGACGCTGATCGATTGGAAGGGGCCGGGACCCACCACACCCACTGTTTCCATATTCCCCATGTTGAAGAAATGAGTCTCCATGCGCCTGGTCCGAGGAATAACCAACTCGTGCGAAATAATTTGCAGCGTTTTAGACGAGGAAGTGAAGGGGAGGAGGCTAACTGACCAATCTAATTATCTGAAATGATAACTACTGCTGCAGTAAATCCACTATTTGCGTCGGTTGCTTTGCGTAAATTGTATTGTTCGGCGAGCGCGGTATTTACTGGGTCAGTTACTGTATCGGTGATGCTGAGTCTCAAGCGAAGGATTTCAGATCGTCTGTTCCAAGACCGGTCAGGCGACTCGACCAGCCGTCAGATACGTGGGCGCGAGTTGGCCGCGCAGCACACCGACCGAGCACACATCATTTCATTGTCCGAGACCAAAACTCTCCGAGCCCGAGATATTCCTCTGCCCTCGAGGCCAAAGACTTTGAAAGCAGATAAAAACCTCTTTTTCAGCCAGCCGAGTGGTGGTTCTCGTATTGGCAACCTTGTGAGGCAGCTTTGAGCTATTTCTTCTGCGAGAATTGTCATTGCGACAGAACCTGACCTTTTCAAAATGTCCACTGTACCTAATTGATACCTAATTTACACTGATCCGTGTAAAGAATGAGATTATGAAGAACTGCCACAACCGGGGTCCTCTGCAACCAGAATCTGCAGTAACTATCCTGACGATGCTTTACCACACCTTCTTCGAGATAGTTGCTTGGAGGACAGGCAAACTGGAATATGAGCCGTAATTCTCAACATAAAACATTGTGCGCGAAGTAAACCGTTGATGATCACAAAAATCATTATTTGGTGGCCATTCTTTCCTTAAAATCCACCACTCGACTCTGTCAGTGTAGTAGTTATTACATCGCAATCCATCATTCCCATCACAAGACATCATTGAAAAGTTCACAGTGGTTGGTTATTACTCGGACCTGGTGCATGGTGACTCATTCCAATCGAATCAGCGTCCAAACTTTAGTGGAAAATGATACCCCACACGCCTAGATTGCCAAAAATCTCGAAAATCTATTTTTCGATAAACATATTTTGACCCCTACATTTCCCAAATTTGGTCCAATCGGGCTGAAAAGTTTGGAGGATTGACTTAGGCCGGTAACAGACCCCTGACCCAATTTCGGATTTTTAGAAAAATTTCTACTACCAAAAAGAAGCCCGGAAGGCGTACGGCGGACGGACATTTGACTTTTTGATTTAGACACCTTGAAACGTCCAGAAAAAAAATTTGGGCGAAATCGGAGAGGTTGACCTTTTGACAATCTTTGTAGAAATATGCAAGTTGTTTATAGTCGCACAAATTTTAGTAGTGCCAAGTTATGGAACTCCTTCGAGTTAGAATATCTGGTTAGCCTCATTGTTCGAATTGACGGTAAATAATAAAAATATCCGTTTAAATCCGCAATCGAACCTCCCAAAACTGGAATAACCTGACTTCAATGTAACTAAATTCATTTCGGAATATAAAATCACTTATTGACTCTTTTTATAAGGTCAGCCTGCATTGGGGTGGTGAAATCGGAACATTTCGAGTGAGTCTTGACACATTTTCCGAGACTAGTCGCCACTGCGACTTGTTTCAGGTTTGTTTGACTGTTTCGCGAGACTTCTTTTTTTCTCTTTTTCAAATTTATTGCTCGGGCCAGCTTCGTTGCATCACATCCGCCATTACTGTGACACTACATTCACCGCATACAAAGAGGACCTTGCACTCACTTGAATGTTTCCAAATCGGCCCTTCGAGAGGACCTTGAGCGTGGTATTTTGTCTCCTCGCCTTTTTAGCAAAAAACAATTAATTTTCAAATAAAATTGTTCATTACATGAGATGAGTGACGTTTCCATTAAAGTAAACATTAGTATGTTTCTTTGGCCCAGGTACAGGATCCGAGGCAGTTGTCAGCTACTCAAAATTAGTGTTTTCAAAAAATGGGTTTTCAATATTTTCGGCGATCTACGCGTGTGGGGTATCAATTTCGACTAAATTTAGGACGCTGAATCCAAGGAGACGGGCCCCGGAGTGGTTGGCGTCCACTAAAAAAGGTTTTGGGTCAAAATGGGTCTCCATCTCCCCATTTTGAAAGTTGGTTTTTGAGATTTCTGGTACTTGGACGTGTGGGGCTTCATTTTCCGCTTAATTTTGGACGCTGAATCGATTGGAATGGGACTCTATGCGCCTGGTTCGAGGAATAACCTACCCCTGTGAAGGAATTTGCAGTGTTTTGGTTCGTTATCCCTTGAATAATCAACCTATGTTTTCATGCCGTCCACGCTGTTTTGGGTAGTAGAACAATTTCTAAAAATCTGAAATTTTGCTCAGGGACCCGTTTCCGGCTCTAGTTGGTCCTCGTAACTTTTCAACCCGATCAGTCAGACCAAATTTCGGGGGGTAGGGGCCAAAATGTGTTTTTTGAAAAATGGATTTTCGGGATTTTAGGCGAGGGGGTATCATTTTCCAAAAAAAAAATTGAACGCTGAATCCAGTGAATTCAATCGTCCCAGAACGGTTGGCCTCTGGATGAGGTTATGAGTCAAAATGGGTACCTATCTACCCATTTCGAATGTGTGTTATCGAGATTTCTGGCACCTACGCGCGTGCGGTATCATTTTCTACTGAATTGTGGTCCCTGAATCGATTGGAATCGGTCCGGGACCCGCCACACCCACTGTTTCCATTTCCCCATGTTGAAGAAGTGAGTCTCTATGCGCCTGGTCCGGAATAACCTACCCCTGTGCAGGAATTTGCAGCATTTTTCGTAAGATAGTCGAAACTTTATAAGATGACCACAAGAAATACGATACTATAAGTTCAGGCTTAGGAATCCATTGGTGACTGTTCTTGAGAAACAGCTCCCAACGAATCTACCGTTGGATACTGAGAAATCACGGTGGCCAATTTGTTGGTAATAACACGAAATCGAATGGTGAATCATCAGGGTCGAATGGTGAGACGGGTCGGGGAATCTCCCGAGGAACGCACGGGTTGTAATGACCATTGTGAATCACTTCCCCATTGGGCGGGATCGGTAAGCGACCGGGAAAATGATACCCCTGTTGAGAGAACGAAGCGTAGCCACCCCCTCAGTGGCGGGCGGAAGGCTCCCCTGTCTGGAGCTGGAGTCTGGAAGTAGGAGGCAGCTCTGGATTTTTCGAGGCGCGGGCGAGGGGATGGGGTACGGGGTCCAGTCTCTTTCTTATTGACTTTGTAGAGTTCGCTCGAAGATCAACCGAAGGAGGAGGCTGCCAGTGCCAACAAAAGAAAGTGGTTTGGGCCGATGGAGGGAAGAGGACCAGTCAGGCGGTGGTGAGGGGGACCCTGGAAGCGGTGACTCCCTTACAGGTTTAGTACCTGTTGAGCCACCATCCAAGTCGCCGCACGACACGACCCCCCTCTTGTCAATGCCTGAAGAACGTAAGTAATTCACCATATATCACAATCATCCTATGTAATCAAAATTGATCGTCCGCCAACAATTCCAATCAGCCCGCACCAATAACATTAAAACCACACTTTATAGTTGATTTTTTTTCTTCACACAGAAAAATTAAACTTCTCAAACTTGATTGTAACTTTTTTTAAAAAAGAATTTGACCATCTGGGCCAAAAGTTGAATAAGTTTGTTCTCGATATTTTGAGGGATACCGCTTTTTAGTTTGAGTCCCTCAAAATTAGTCGTTTTACAGTTTTGTTGTACTTTTTGTTCAAATTTCCTGTTGGATTTTTTTTTTTTTTCGAGTTTCGATTTTGAACAGTCCAAACCGTTGTGCCACTAATTCCTCTTACAGTGACCGACCTACCCGAAGACCAACGACGTTGACGAGGTGCCGTTCATTTCTTTGGTTATCTAGCTGTATGAGTTTTGAATTTGTTTCTCATAAAGCTAGGTTACCGAAGGTACTAATGACACCGAAAATCTTCGTACATTGGGACCACGTGCTCCATCGAGGAAGGGGATCAGTGGAAGAGGCCCCGACGGAAGGAGGGGTATCAGGAATGCAGTCTCGACCAGGTACCCACAGGCCAGACGAGGCGCTCACGGGGATCTTCTACCTAACCACCCGGCAAATCTTTCCCTCGCCACCCCGGTCATCCCTGCGCGCCGTCCTCCCCTGTGAACCCAACCCCCTTCCGCCGCCATCCCTTGTTAACACCCTCCTCCCACCCCTTCCTCACTGTACACCCGTGTGCCCACTCATGCCTCGCTGCCGCCACCCTCGCCTTACTATTTTCCTCTTCCTACCTCCTCTACCTTCGTTATGCGCTGTAGACGCTCGCTGGCCCAAAAGTACCTAACAGACGATTTCTGTGTATGTACTGCCAAGTCACTTGAAATGGTTTCTAGACACCCCTTTTTTCCTCACTCGTCTTCCTCCTACGACCAACATTCATTTGCCATTCAGCACATCTCAACGTCCATGAAATTCTCAATTTTCTTCCTTCTCCTGGCTATGTTAGAAATAGAATATTATACTTTTCTCATCCAAAGAGTCCCCATGTCACTTTTCAATTCGCTCAAAACATCCTCCCCCTAATTGAACATTTCAATTTACCGCCCATTTCTCTTATTTCATTACATTTTTCTGCAACACGTTCTTCTTCAGGGTGCGGCAGCTTCCTTTTTTCAAATATTAATAAAACTAATTGTACGAACCAAAAAAGTTTCATTTTTTATTACAATGTGAACCAAAAAAGTTTCATTTTTTATTACAATGTAGACACATACATAAAGTTTTGTTTAACTTGGTTTTGAAGATCAAATCAGTTAGATGACGTCCCCCATTCTCTATACCTTCACTGAGCGAACCAATTTCTGGCATTTGTCTTAATTCTTACCAGCATAGCAGGCGCTATATTGGCAATTCCTTCCTGGGTGTTGTTCTTCAAATTCCAAAAAATCAATCGAAATTTCAAAAAACCCAATAGAAAAAATTGGGGGATCGGCCGGCCATTCCAAGTCGCCCCTAATTGAGGACTCTACACCCAGTTTAAATCTGACTGATTTGATCTTCAAAACGAAGTTAAACAAAACATTATTTTATACCGATAGTATATTAAAAAATGAAGATTTTCTTATTTGTGCAATGTGTTTTATCAAGATTTGAAAAAAGGAAGTTATGCTTCCGCACCCCGTAGTTGCCCAAGAGACAATAAAACCGGGGGTGTTGTTTTTAAACCCAATCCAAGAAAATTGTCCTCTCCCAACTTGTTTTTTAATCGCTGAGCGAGTTTATAAATGTATTTCTTGAAAAAAGTCAAATAAACCCTATTAAATATTCAGTCTTAAAATGTCTCAATATTGTACTACAGAAAACGTAGCTCGACCCATTCATGCGACTGGTGTCGGTAAATTAGGGGATGAGATCTACAAAATACACTCCTCTCAACAAGCTTTCGTGAAATTCACTAACTTCATCAGATCACGGAGTTCTCCCCTCTGTTCTGCTTTTACGTTCGAATTTTGGTCTTAGTATTCGATTTTAATTCTGTTGTAGGCTTCTAAATTTAAGATTTTTTCAATTTAGTCTTTCAAATAGCTTCTAATCTTGAGAAAAAGTGTAAAGTCAAGGTTCACTGTTGGCACTAGACGGTAGGAGTTGGTTCTATATGTAATGACTTTAGCAAAAGAACTACTCAACGACCTCTGGAGGATTGTTCTAGCATTAGGCCTAACAGGGACTTAAGTAATATTACTTACAGATTGTTTTTACCTCCTACAAACTCAAAAACCTCATGTTTAGTACAAATATAAACAATCATTCTCATGTCAAATTGATGCAAACGTTGCTTCTTAGTATAATTTTAAATAAGGAAAAAGAAATCAATGCCCATGTGCATAGTACGATATATTTCCATGAACAAGTAAACACCCCACTTACTGTAAGACTAATAAACCATTACATGTAATGTATTGTATTATCAGCAGGAGCCTATTTCGTTGGTTGGCACCCAAGGCTACATATATGCCAGTTATATTCCTTGACTTTGTTATATTGATTTATGGTTGTTATTTTAATGTTGTCTTGAGATTATACGACTGACTTCGAAGGAGTTGGATCTTGCTTTGAGAATAAAACTTGGTGTTTACACCCGCAACGATGTTATGTTCGACTGTATTGAACTTTTTTACGTAAACACCGTCTGAGAGTTGAGAGTGTGTTTCAACCGAGAAATCTCACTCCATTAAACATGATCCCCAGCCCAAGCCACCGATGGTCTCAAAACCTTATTTTGATTGTAAGGCCCTGTCAGATACATTCACAATCCTCAGACGGTATCTACTTGTTTGTCGATCTCCATAATGTTACGTGCATTTTTGTCCGTGTAAACATATCTCTCCAGTTTATCGTGTTAGGCTGTTGTTTCAGCTATTGATGATTAGATACCAATTATTCGTCGTTATATTCACGTTTTCAACTTCGTTATTAATCATGGTTCTCTATCGATAACTATTATAATAATCGTTCTCCGTGTTGCCTCGCATGTTCTTAATTATCGGAGAATGATCAACATAACACTTTTCTCTCTCCTTTTTTTTTAAATTTTTTTTTTTTTTTTATTTATTATATTGTGTTTGGATGACCCTAATATTCACTCGTCTACCGACAGCCAAAATCTACCAAAAAAAGTCTCGCCGAACACATTTTACTCTTCAATGTTACGAGATTCAAAGTCCAAAATGTCCGCCCGATTTTTCGATATTTTTGGGAACCGTGTGGGTGTCATTTTGGTTGGTTCTTCCTTAAATAATCAACCTATGTTTTCATGCAAAAGGTCAACCTCTCCGATTCGGCTCAAAAATTTTTTCTGGACGTTTCATGATGTCTAGATCAAAAAAGGTCAATGTCCGTCCGCCGTACGCCGTCCGCCGTCAGCGCCGTTTTTGGTAGTAGAAAATTTTCTAAAAATCTGAAACCCCAGAACGATTGGCACCTACTGGAAGAAGTTATGGGTCAAATTGGGTGTATATTACCCATTTTGAATATGTGTTTTCGAGATTCCTGATACCTGGGCGTTTGGGGTATCATTTTCCACTAAATTTTGGATTCTGAATCGATTGGAATGGGTCTGGGACCCAGCGCACCCACTGTTTTCCCCATTTCCCCCATATTGAAGAAATGAGTCTCCATGCGCCTGGTCCGAGGAATAACCAACCCGTGTGTAAGAATTTGCAGCGTTTTTCTGGGTGTTTCAAGGTGTCTAGATCAAAATTAGCAAATGCCCGTCCGCGCCGACATTGGTTGTAGAATTTTCTAAAAATTTTCTAAAAATCTGAAATTTGGGTCAGGGGTCTGTTCCCGGCCTAGGACGGTCCTCCAAACTTTTCAGCCCAATCGGACCAAATTTGGGCGGGGTAGGGGTCAAATGTGTTTCAAAAAATGGATTTTCGAGGTTTTTGGCGATTTAGGGGTATCATTTTCAACTAAATTTTGGACGCTGAATCCAATTGGACAGGTCCCGGATCGATTGGCACCCACCGGAAGAGGCTTCGGTCAAAATGGGTCTCATCTACCTATTTTGAATGTGAGATTTTGAGATTTCTGGTACCTTCCACAATCTTCGTTGAAATGTGTACAATCTAACTCCGAAGGTCTCAATGATAAGAACAAAGCAGGAATAGATGATGTGGAAATAAAATAAATACTCGTTGGCAGTATTTTTAATTACACGCCGTAAATGTTCGTCGCGTCATTATTTCCAGGAAATCTCCCGACTTTATTTCACCTCCTTCAGCTCTAAATTTTCCGGCAGTCGTTCAACAGCATGACCGCCGCTGACTAATTGAGTTTCCCTTCTGTGGGAATACGTTTGTTGGTTAACTATTCGTCTTACCTTGACGTTGTTTGCTAACCGAATCGTAAAAAAATTCTCGGAACAGCCATAAACTGGAGAATTGCGAGAATGACCCCGAATGATGACCGACGAAGGGAAAATTGAAGCTGGATCATCTCGCACCTCGACGCCCTTTCACTCGTTTCCAATGATCCGTAACAGTTACATGAGACCTTGACGCAAATCGAGTCTCCTTTCAATCCTTTATTAAAGGTTTTGTTATAATGGCATAGTGAAATCATAAGCACGAGCATTTAGCGTTATCTTTAAGTCATTGACGCATCGCTTATCAAGAAATCCCAAGTACACAAAAATCCGATGTTTTGAAGTAAGAAAGGAATCAACAAGGTCGTCGTTAATTTGAGGTGAGTGGTCACTTAAAGTTTTATCGAGTTCCATAATAGATGCGATGGTTTGCGTTTCCCTAGTTGGCGCTTCTAAACCAATTGTATAAACGTTCGGTCGACATAGTAATTTACCTTAAAAAGTATCGACCACCAACAGTACAATATTGCGTGTTTCTCTCATGTTCCTCCATTTACTTCAACACCGGGTCAGAAAATACGCTCAGAATCAATATTTGAAATTCCGCACTATATAAACATCAATTTAACGACTTTTTTTTAAATTTACACTGGGATCATGAGCCGAACTCCACTATTTGTATTGGAATTAAACACTCTCGTATCTATCTATAAAAACAATGCATATTCTTTCACAGAGGCTGATTATTCCTCGGGTCAGAAGCATGGAGACTCACTCCAATCGATTCAGCGTCCAAAATTTAGTGGAAAATGATACCCCACACGCCGAAAATCGTGAAAATTCAAGTTTTGAGGACTAACTAGAGCCAGAAGTAGGTCCCTGAGCAAAATTTCAGATATTTGGAACATTTTCTACTAGCAAAATCGGCGTGGACGGCGGACGGACATTTGCTAATTTTGATCTAGACACCTTAAAACGCCCAGAAAAAATGTCTGCCCAAATCGGAAAACATAGGATGATTATTCAAGGAATAACCAACTAAAAATGTTAAGTCTTCAATTTAGACAATTCGACTGGAGATTTCAAATAAATTTCTCCAATTTCTCATATACTACAGTGATATCTCACGGAATAAAACTCATAGTTTGTTCTGGTTCACTAAATATAATGTGGTAATCTTTATCTAAAATACTATCCGCCCAAATACCTCGGTAATTCATCGAATGCATGTTGTGTTGACTCTTTTCTTCATTATCTGAAACAAGGTTCTGCCCTTAGCGAGGGTAATTCTCTTCATCCCTCTCAATCGTGCACCTAACAAGTTATTCACGGGTGTAGAAGAAGTGCGACGATGGGCTTTGAAATTATTCCTCTAAAATAAGAACAGCCACTTGATAAACAAGAGACTTATTCCGTTCCTGACAAAGAATGATACCTATCCTTTAAAGAAAGCGGTCGATCACTTGAAAAAAAAAAAGTCACTGCTATTTTGAGAACACAAATAATAGGAAAAGGCGGAAAAAAGCTATTTTCATATCGCACGTTGGAATTACCTCGCGTTTCTATCTAATACCATCGAGATATTTCATGAAATATAAATAATGAGGTAAGTAGGGCGATACTTAACTGACGTCACAAATGACGGAAGAGCCAAACCGATTAACTTTATTTCCCTACGAGCAAATCCTCAATTCGGGTTGAGGAAGCAATCAGGCGAGTGTCGTTAGTGTTGATGGAAAGCAAATGGTCGGCAATGGGAGCGAGAAGAGACAATAAAGTAAATTATTACACCTTGGTACCACCGCTTGGTTCGTACCCTTAAACAAAACATTTCTTGTCATTTATGTTTGAAAAAGAAAGTAAAGAAATAGTTGCGCATGGCCAGGGGCTACTAATACTTAAATAGCTGAAATATTTATATGTACGAATATAAATGCTGCAAAATCTTTCACCCCTGTTTATTCGAATACAAATTTGGACACACTTTTCACTGATGTGCGGTGACCGCTTAGGGGAAACATCTCATTTTGGATTTTCAATCTACAAACTTTAAGACGTCAAAAGTAGAAGTTTTGGGAGTTATTATTTCTTTCAGGATACTAATATAAATAAACCATAAGTGGAGGATCTTGCATGGAGAGAGGAATAAGGATGTCAATTGGTTGGATCCTAAATAATAGTGGGACCACCTTTTTGGATTTGTTCTTGCGTCACGTCGTCTAAATCAGAAACACTTTGTCGGATTGGAAATAAATTTAAATTGATCTAGTCTTCACACAGTTTTCGACAAAATGTCTATGAGGAAATGCATGATTCTTGTTTCTTCACAACACTAACTTCCGATTTTTTAAAGTGTGAGTCGGCCAAGTCAGGCCTGGTTGTATTTATTGGCAACCCGAGGGTTTAGGCCCCAATCGAAGGGTGCCTCCAAGGGCCGATCTTGGCTCACAGGTGGATGATAAATGCGGACGATATTAATAAAAGGAGCCACAAAAAATCCGGCAGATTGGGGGAAGATTCACCTTTGAAAAACCTCTAACCGAACGTTGGCCGGAGAAGGTTCTCAACGCCGTCCGATCTTCAAAAGTTGAGCAGGTAGATTCGTGCGTAAGTGGAAAGGAATCGTCGCTCACAACCAGATTTTTCGTGAGCACCGCGGTAAAAATTCCGATAACTATTAAAATAACATGAAATTCCCATTTGGCTGAAGCATGGACCTAAAAACTGCAAGGAAATATCCACTGATTTATTAAGTTACTCCCCTTTCGGGTGACTACAACATCAAATTTATCACGCCTGGCACTCTAAAACATCCGGTTGTTACATGGATCCTCCACACCAAAGGTGAGGACGATAAGGATAGTTACATAATTGTTATTGAAAAGCTACAAACCTCATCTCTTCAGACAAGCGGTTCACTTTCTAAAACAGCCGTGAAAGGAGTCAAGAAAACGTATTATGAACTCGCCCAAAAAGCTACCCTACGGATTTGTTGGCATCAGATCTTGAAGGCTCGTTTATGAGGGGAAACTGTATTCAGTTCCTTACTGGAAGCGCTTCAAAGGAGGTTCAAAGGAAGGTAGAATGCATCAGCTTCTTTACTACCAGGTAGGCAATGAAATGAGACATCCGAGAGCCCGGTAGGATCCACGTCTTCGAGGACGTGACTCAGGCAGTTTGCATTCAGGCCAACTGGTAATCCCTGACCGACCTCAGATTCATCTTCTTATGAAGAAAATGTTAGCCGCTCTTTGACCTTTTTATTTGAAACGTTTCTGGAATTTGTATTTTATTTGGTTGAAATATACCGATACTGAGTCGATCAACTGCATTGGTCTTGTTCGTCATCGACTTGTGGACAGAACTGCAATTGAAGAGGAATACTCACGATCTAAATGAGTAATTGACATTACATATAATTTTTAAAAAGTCAGTTTGCAACAAAATAGTCGAAATAAAAATGTGACTGGCCAGGGAACAAGCCATAGTTCGTAAGTGGGAACAATAAAAAACAATCGAGTATACCTATCTCGTAGTCGTCAAAAAAACCACAAAGGGCTGGTTATTCCTTGAATCAGGGGCATGGGGGAAATGGGGAATACAGTGGGTGTGGAGTGTCCAACATTCAGTGGAAAATGATACCCCACGCGCCTTGGTACCAGAAATCTCCACAATCCACATTCAAAATAGGTAGATGGATACCTCATTTTGACCCATAACCTCTTTCAGTGGGCACCAATTGTCCCGGGAGTCGTCTCATTGGATTAAGCGTCCAAAATTTAGTCAAAAATGTCACCCCACACGCTTTAATCGACTAAAATCTCGAATATCCATTTTTTTAAAACAAATTTTGACCCCCCCAAATCTGGTTCATTGGAGCTGAACAGTTTTGAGGACCAAGTAGAGCCGGGAACATTGTACCTACATTTCTTGCTCTAGACATCATGAATCGTCCAGAATACAATTTTTGGGGCGGATGGTCAAACATTGGGCATATTCAAGGAATAACCAACCAAAAGGAGACCGAGGAATTTCCATTTTCATCCCAACGAACGTCATATCAAGGGAGATATACCCTGAATGATTCGTGGTTAAAACCAAATCTAGGTTTACTATGAGAAATAGCTCTAAATTTCTATATTTTCAGGACCAAAAAATTTGATCTGGGCGGTCCCGATTCTCTAGAGCTTTCAGAAAGTTCTGGCTATTAGCGCTTTATGCTACTAATCTGCTGGAATACCTTCTTCCAAAATCCGAAATGTGCTGAATGAAACACTGAGAGACATTCTTCTCACTTCCCATTAGAGTTTATTACGTCGAAACCGGCAGTTATTTGTCCCCGCGGAGAACCCCTCCACTGGCGGCCATTTATTGCTCAAAAAGGAGCAAGACCATTCGGGGAAAAAAACCCTTTCTTGAAAGTTTCCGCTCCTTTCGCGTCGCCCAATAAGACGCGGCATCAGTGGCCATTTTACAATCTTACCAAGTCGTTTGTCGGTTTTTATTGGCGATTGGCTTCAGATGCTCAGGTCCATTTGCAGGACAGATTTTTAAAAAAGTCAGTTTGAGCGTTCGCAGTCGAGTAAGCAGTCGATCATTATTCCTATGGTTTTCATCGTATACAGTTTCTTCTTAAGGACTTAACATAATTCCGCAGCCAGTAAGGACAACAAGAGAATAGAGAGTTAATGGAATGATGGTCAGGATACACTGCAAATCATTTAACAATTATTCTACATGGACCTTGCCCGCGTCAGATAACGTTTCATTGAGTTAAGTAACCCTGAACCTATACAAATACAAATCTTCCTTTCATACCCTGACATTATTCAGGCGATCATTTTGGAACCTACTTCAATCGATGTAGTGCCTAAAATATCGGTAAATTACTCACTCACGAGGTAACAGCTCGATAAATTAATTTCAAATAACCCTTATTCACCCTAACCGTACGCCTCCGTCTGGGGCGATTGGGCTGGAAAATGATTTTTGGGAACACTTTGAAAACCTTTTTGTTGGACATTTTTGATTTTAGGTACATGGATGGAAAAATGTATAAAAGCATCTTTTTTTGAACTAATAACATGGTTTATAATTCATATTAGAGTAAAATCACAGGGGTTGGACAAACCTCAGACCAGGAGTATGGAGACCCATTCCAGTCGATTCATCGTCCAAAATTATGTGGAAAATGATACCCCACACGCCTAGGTAGCAGAAATCTCGAAAACCAGCTTTTAAAATAAGTAATTAGATTTAAATGTTGACCCATAACCTCTTCCGGTGGCTCCAATCGTTCTGGGACCCGTCTCACTGGATTCAGAGTCCAAAATTTAGTCAAAAATACCCATCACGCCTAGATCGCCGAAAATCTCGAAAATCCATTATTCAATATACACATTTGACCCCTACCCCACCAAAATTCTGTCCGATCGGGCTGAAAAGTTTCGAGGACCGACATAGGCCGAGAACAGACCCCTGACCCAAATTTCAGATTTTTATAAAATTGTCTTCTACCAAAAACGGTGCGGACGGAGGACGGGCATTTGCTAATTTTGATCTAAACACCCTGAAACGTCCAGAAACAAATTTTGGGCCGAATTGGAGAGGTTGACTTTTTGCATGAAAACATAGGTTGATTATTCAAGGAATAACTGACCAAAACTGAAGTGATAATCCGTCTTTATGCCGTTTTCGGCAGTAGGAATCACTATTGTAACTATAAGAAGTACTGTTGGATATCATTGTTGTTTTAAGTAAGAGAGACTAGGCCCTAGCAAAAGTATACACTTTTTTTTTTTTTTTTTTTTTTTAGACCTAAAAATGTTGTTCAGAGTCCAAAAACTGTCGTGCCACTAGACTTAGGAAATACCTTGATATAAATAAAATCCGAGAGATTCGAGCAGAGGACGCACACCAAGAGAAATCTCAGGGATTTTCCTGGGAGCATCGAGACTAATTCCTATTGATTCAGCGTCTAACATTTAGTGGAAAATGATACCCCACGCGCCTAAATCACCGGATATCTCGAATATCTACCCATCTCGAATGTGTGTTTTCGAGATTTCTGGTCTCTAGGCGTGTGGGGTATCATTTTTCACTAACTGGACGCAGAATCGATTTGAATGAGCATCTATGCTGCCAACCCCTGTTATAGAATTTGCAGGGTTTTTAAAGAAATTGTCAACGTGGACAATGGACGGAAATTTGCTATATTTGAACTAGACACCTTTAAACGCCTGGAAAAAAAATTTTTGAGCCGAATCGGAGAGATTGACTTTTTGCATGAAAGCATTGGTTGATTATTCGAGGAATAACCAAGTAAAACCAAATTTGAGGATAATATCTATTGATTCTTACTGCACCTTCAAGTTGGTACCTAATCCGCATTTCATGAGTTGTTTGAACATAGATAACGTTCTGGTGGATTTGCCATGAACCCAAAGCAAGTGACGTAAGGATGGGATTCGGAAAAAGTTTAGATCATTGTAGAGAATTTTTTGAAAACAAAATTCACTTCTTGGCATACGTTAATCTCTAATTACAAGCGTGCCACTGATTCCTCGTAATTTTTCATCCCATTCGATCCACTTTTTAAAAACCCAGCTGTGTTTCAACGACTATCCGGTGGGTTCATGTCACGCACAAATGAGAAGTACTTAACTATTGAAAACGGGAGTTTCTAGATCGCACGATAATTTTCTCGAGAGGTCTATAAATACAACGCTTGTGGTGTATTTGCCGAACTTTCACCGCGTCATCTGTTCTCCCCACGTGTGGCGGCCTCGTGTGATTACAGTTAGCAAAATTTTAGCGGTTATTTTCGTCCTGATCTACTAACAAATTGATCGGCACAGGTTGATTGGCACACAAGTTATCACGCGAACCCCCACAACCCTAAAGCCCGTTTTTTTCAACCACTAAAATCCCGTTCAAGTTTCCAAGTGTTTTTGGTGAGTTGAGGAATAAACCAATGAAAAACTCTTGTTTGGACGCTTTGGTGAGCAATGTCCAGCGTCAGCTTCAGTTTTTTCATCCTCTAGAAAGGGCTAATTAGAAAATTATGATTATTATGATATTATAAACGACAAGTGTATATTAAAAATACGTACTTCCGCTAATCGTATGTTGAGATGGTTTTCTTATTTCCCCTATTTTGGACCAGTCGTACAGAAGTCGACGTTTTTGAGTTATTCTTTGGATAATTATTGCTCCCAATTACAATATTGAGCTTCAGTTTGTATGTAGCCAACCCCTGTGAATGAATTAGCAGAGTTTTTATACTTTGCATCTATAGTTTTACTCATTTCCTCGTGTTTTTGTCCTCCCTTCCTCTGGGAATGAGGTTAGAGCGATTTCAGGTCTATGATTTGGTCAGTTGATGTTATGAATTGATTAGCTCTCCTTCGCGTTTGCTCTTCCTTCTACCAAAATAACTTACGTACAGTGAAATTCAAAGTAAATAAGTTTGGAGTCATAAAATTTGTCGAAACTGGTTGAGTCTTACTGCCTTACTCATGTTGAGAGGATACCCTCACATTCTCGTGTTAGCTGCCAACACGTGCCATAATTTCAAGCTACGACTGGTCCTGACGTGGGAGAACAGGGGAAGGAATTTCCTATTGAGCGAATTAGACGAGCAGCTCGCGAGAAAATCGCGAGTGAAGAGAGACCAAAGGGGTATTGAGGGTGATGAGACAGTTAGTGGGTGGAGGGGGGTGGGTGGTCGACAAGGCTTAACCTCCACTGCACGCCAGAAGTTAGGTGATGTTGTTTGCAGCACAGGGTGATCCGCTGGAGAAGACGCAAGGCGAGGAGAACTGGTTTGCAATCAGGCGTATATGGCGAAACAAAAATTGGGAAAGTTTCATCATAATTTATTACCCGGTCGTGTGTAGCAAAAAAACTAGTCCGTCCACCACTCCTCGTTCCTTCACGGCGGCCGGTGCTGAAGCAAAAGCCCTCTATCGTGGAGCGCTCGGGCTTGTAAATCTCACTGTCCGACCAAACCCCCGCATCCACAGTCTTCAGGGGATTCAATAAGTATAATATTGAGACTCCATGTTCACGTTCCCCACCTATCAACCTGGTGCCTTCCAGACGCCTCCTGCTGAGATCCTGAAGAAGCCACATTTCACCATGTTCTGTTAGATATCATCAACCACAAAGACGCATTTAACGAAAACAACCGACTAGGACTCACTAAACGTTTTCCGAAATGAACAATAATCTGCACATTCATTATTCGTGGTTATGTTCCTTGGTAAGGGCATGTGTTATGGTAACTACTACTGTAAATGCTTATGAACAAATCCATAAAAGCCATGCGATTTTGTCCAGTTCCGAACAAAGTTTTTATAGATAAGGGATTTACAAGTGACCATTGACCTGTTTTCGAATCCTAGAACGGCCGTCCACAAACAAAAACACGTTTCACTTTGCATGTTTAACCGATTTGAGCTGTTTTCGTAAAAGATCATCCTAGTTTTCAATGTTCCCATTATTCAGAAGAAGCTGTTCATTGAGAACAACCAGTATGAGTTACTACAAGAAGCCTCAATTTTTTCCCCATTCGGATAAAAATTAACAAGTTGAGCATGTTTCATCTACTCGGGAAAGTTCAATTTATTAGGCACTGGAATGTAAGAAATACATCTAACCAAATCACGTAGAATGGAGAATTTCCGATTAGTAGTGGTTGTCTTATGATTTTCAAATAATCGATTACTAAGATTTATTCCAACCTACCGCTACATTAATTTGGGGTAACTATGAGCTTCGTGATACGATGATAACGATGAGGCGAAGGGGCGGGTTCATAGTATAATAGGCAGGTAAGATTGAACATCAAACATTCTGACGGTTAGCTCGATTTTCGCTGGCCGAAAATTCACTAGATAATTTTCTATGTACTTAACTCATATGATATTTGATTGTTACGAATGTTGGACGACGTGTGGTGGGGGGACTCGCTAAATATGGACATTAGGAATGGCGAAGTGAGTCAGACCAGTGTCTGAAGGACGACCAGTTTGTAGTGTCTGAGCCCCCCCCCCCCCCTTCTTGCCAGCACCTACAACACCACCTCTACCTCGGGTTTTATTCCCCCTCGAAACTTCACGATTTTCAAGCCCCTCGAGGCACGAAAACCATCTAACAGGCCAGCACAAAGCTTTCTTCTACCTACACGTCACTGCTGTGAGAATATGTTAGTGCCTTCGGCTCCAGTACCTGTCGCGAGTTCCCTCGTCTATGCTTTGAGAGAGCACGAGGGAAGGACTATGGACGGACAGTCTGAGCCTCGAGGCAAGGCTTCCTTCCGCGAAATCCCGTCTGGCCATTACTTAAGTTGGCGCCAAGCAGCAGTTAATAAAAGCTTCGCATAGGACTTTGTTCCAAACACACACAAAATACCACCACCCTCAACTCATAATTCCTTCAAAATTTGGTATTATTTTTAAATTTGGTTCAAGTACCAGTCGTTCTCGGATGGATTATGGTAATGTACATGTAGATAAGTGCTCACTTTGGTTCATAACTGTTATTAAAATAATAACACATAGGAAATAGGCATAGTTCCCGCATCCCTCAACTGCCTAATATGGATTAGTGTGCAGAGATTCCAATTGTGCAATAGCAATCAGCTGTCAGCATTTAAAAAGTGACTTCAGATGAATTGGCCCAGAAAAAACCCTATGTACTACAATACTAAAAAAAAAAGCTAAAAATCATTTCACAGGGGTTGGTTATTCCTCGGACCAGGCGCATGGAGACTCTTTCCGATCGATTCAGCGTCCAAAATTTAGTGTAAAATTACACCCCACGCGCTTAGATACAAGAAATATCAAAGACTCACATCCAAAATAGGTAGATGGATACCCATATTGACCCATAACCTCTTCCGATGGGTACCAACCGTTCTGGGACCCGTCTCATTGGATTCAGCGTCCAAAATTTAGTCGCAAATGATACCCCACAGGCCTAGATCGCCGAAAATCTAGAATATCCATTTTTCGAAATATACATTTGACCTCCTCTTCCCCGTATCCGATCCGGCTGAAATGTTTTGAGGACCAACTAGAGCCGGAAAAGGGTCCGAGACCAAAATTTCAAATTTGCAGACACATTTTTACTACCAAAATCGACGTGGACGGCGTACTACGGACATTTTGATCCAGACACCTTCAAACATTTCTGGGCCGAATCGGAGAAATCGACTTTCTGTATGAAAACATAGGTTGATTATTCATGGAATAATTCATTGGAGTGGTTACAAGACCGAATTGATTGAGATGAGGTCGATCAATTATTAAATCGTCAGAGTTTCACAGTTTTCCCCATCGGTTGTCTAAACGGATATTTATCCGTGGTTAGGATTTATTGGCAGGAGAATAATAAACCTTTTTATACGAATTTGAAGAATTTTTCGTGTTTAATCTGACCACGCATTTGGGTCCATGATAGTTGCACATATTAGTAGGATCGGGAAATGTTTTTTCCGTTGGGATTTTTCTTGATTGAAGGTGCGCCACCAAAATTTTCATCTAGACGTGCTACCATCCACATCAAGATTTCCTGTTCAGTATCCGCATTCAAGGGCTCTGAACTCAGAACCCGATAAATCGAACTTCTCTTAAATCCGAGTACGGTGGAACTCAATTCGTGGCTCGGTCTCGGTCGATCAGTCCTGATCTTACTACCGCCCTGCTCGACTTCATCGGGACCGGTTATGCTAATGAAACTCCCCCAAACTGACCCCTGAAATCCCAAGTCTCGGCTCACTAGCTCCGACCCGACCCGTATCACCTACGATCTCAATATAATTGGACGCCACTCTTGGGTGTCTCTTGATAAGCTCCCCAGCAGGGTAAACCCAACCAACAGCACCAAACAGTCTCTTGGCAAAGAATTCAGCTGACATTAAAAAACACACACGATCACCGTGAAAACTCACTTTGCTTTGAAATTTGGGTGGTTGTTTGCCCTGGAGTGTTCCCTCTTTGCCGCCTTCCCTCTGATTGCTTAATACTGGTCGTGGAATGCCCCCCCTCCCCCCTGCTTAGCCACCATCTGGTTTACCTGGCCATGGCTACCCCCTCGGTCGTTTTTATGCTCACTGCTTGAATTTGAACGTCTCTGAGCTGTCGTGTGAAGCTGTTATAAAAATCTAGCCTGGAACGAAATTTCGGATGCTAGGATAATTAAAAATATATGGTTTAGAAGACAATACACATACAAACAAGCAAAACCTCTTTCTTTTATAGGAGAAGTATAGGTATAAACTAAATTCAGCAATGGTTAACATGAACGAATAGTAAATTTTACCTACCGTTCATTTGATATTAATCATTTTTTTCTAATTATTCATTGTGGAAACGACGAAAATTTTAGGTTCTTATGTAAACCGCTGTTTATACTGCAGTGTCAACATTCAGACGTGGCCCGAGTCAAATGTCTACATATCCGAACATTCGTAACTGCGCAATTATTGACCATCACTTCAATTACCGAAGACCCCAACTAATTCTGTGGAGCAACCCCAAATAATATAAGATACTTGGTAGGTACTTTTCAATATGTTTCATTGCGTCACTAATTTCAGTTGACACGAGGACCAACTTCCTTCTTCATGCGCTTCCAATAGACCTAGTGCCACTCTAGAAGCAATGCACCAGCACTATCATCATTTAACTTTAGGGCTCCTTATATTAATACAAGATTCTTACCTGGCCAGTGGCTGTTGAGCTTTTATCATGTGGCTTACTATTACAAGGGATTACTTCAAAGACACTGTTAAAGTATTTTTATTCCAATACAAAATAGTGGACGCTTGACCAATGATCATTGGCTCATCACGCTATATTATTATTAATTTATATTAATATAGGTGATAATAATAGGTATTTATTTCAATTTTACTCAAATTTCTGGTTCGTAAGTAGATAATAGATGATTTTTATCCTCATTATGTGGGGGTATTTATCTCAGCAAAAAGTGGGTAATTATGGGCAATAAATCAACCACCGGTAGTCGAGGTGGAGGTTATTGAGTCCAAAAACACGGTTGCCCAGTAAGGATTGAAAAAACGAACTTTTCATTCCTCTTGTTCATTAGTTTATCCAAAGTTTACTAATAAGGGCTTCTTGTTATAAGGGTATTTATGGTTTCTCAGCTTGGACAATTTTAATTAAGAAACTCCTCGTAAGGGAGGTTCTACAACCTTCCACTAGCCAATTCCTAGATGAATACATACATTTCCATAAGTGGTTCTCATGCTCAAATACATTAACGATCTGGAACAAATCCAAACACGTGAGATCGTGAGCTCCACAGTAGTTAGAGCCCTTGACTAATATCCATTTATGTTTTCATTATGAATAGTTAAGTACAATAAACATTTTTGGGTCCAAGTGTATTAGATTCTATGAAAAATACCGGCGATAAGGGGGTAATTTATTGCACTATGAACTTGAGGGAACAGATAGGTAAGGCAATACCCAGATAATTTAGTTTTCTATCTGTGTATAGTTATCATCATCATGGGAATCTGAAAAATATACAATCTCATTTCGAGGTGCGTACGAATTTGCCGTGGTACGCTCCAAAAAATTCAATTAATAACCTCAACTAAATCCAACGCCCGCCAAATGTCGGGGACATCTTTGTAGCAGTCATGCAATCTGAAAGTGACTTTCTCGTTTTACTCAAAAATAATATGTACGTACGTTAAATATAAAATCTGCATTCCAGTAGATTGTGATGTACATCCATACAGCCCTTCCAAAAGTGAAAGGAAGGGACAGACAATCACAAGAACATGAAAAACTCTCATATCAGTATTATACGTTTACATCCTACGTAGATCGACTAATATATGGAGATATCAATAAATGCACCATTTTAGTATGTTTGTTAAACGACTTATTAAACTCCCAGTCCAGTTTCAACTTGGATTAGTAGGAAACTTTGACGTAAGACCATCGCACCCGTCGTGGAATACTGTCACATCGCGAAAAGGACCAGACGGGTTCAAGGTTATTACTGGAGTGAAAGATGTTACAGTATTCAGCAAATGCAGCAGGCGAATCCCCTCAACTCGAAACTGTAAGTAACGCTGTCCGGCGGCCAACTACTGGACTGCGCTTGGTGCTCTATTCTACGAGCAAATTAGACGCTGCCGTCACAAACAGAAAAATGCATTTTTTGAGATGTGACAGTATTCCACGACGGGTGCGATATATTTATACACAGGTACGATGAGAGTACGATGGTGTAACCTTTTATCTATCATTCTGACTGAATCAGCCAAGTATTTGGGCTAGAGCTCAATGATAGGCATTATATTATGTTGTCTAGTTGATCAGGTTTAGCAATTTCAATAGAGAAATGGAGGTTAATACACAAGTCACCAGACTAGCTGGCTTTGACATTCACTTTACGGTTTGATCTAGAATCTGCTTGGACGATACAAATAGGAATGAGTAATATCATATTTGAGTTGGAATACCGCATAGCTGACTTATTGATGAGGATGAAGTGAATGAGAAAGCGGTGAACTTGGTTCTTTCACCTGGACAGGTCAGTAGCAAATGCTAGATCTTCCTAGGCGATCTAAGAACCTTTTTTTTTTCTCATAATTTCCTTCATATACAAGTTCCATAGGCTTATTTAGTTGATAGCCTTCTCTTCCAACCAAGGCCTAAATATAGGCAATGAAGATGGGTAATGAGTTCCCTGTTTTCGTCGTAGGGTTCCTTCACTACCACGGAATGGGTAAGTGGCCATCATAATTGGTAGCTGAAGCTTCACCTCTTTTTCCAGATTTGCCGGCTGAATTATGAACTACAAAAAAGGAAAATCATTAACGAACTATACATGAGACTTCAAGACTCTAAACTCAGTGTCACAAAACCAAACTGATTGTACTAACTCTAACTGAATCTAAAACTAAATCTAACTGAAAGCTTATTGAGGAATATTAAATTAGGGTAAAGTGAACTTACGTAGACATCATATTGTATTTGGATCAAATGACAGCCCCTGAGGTTCGTTGGTGGAAGAGGTGGAACGTAAATTTGCTCATTGACCCACTCGTCACTCTCCTGTGGACGAACTTTACCTCTACGTAAAGACACCAGCTCCCTCGTTTCAGACTGAACTATTTTATTTCTTGAAACATACTGTATAGTCTGAAATAAAGCAAACAGTTTAGTTGTACATATTCTTTGGCAGGTCATAGTTATTTGATTCCCTTGCTTCAGAGTCACATGATGAAATAAATTTGACCACCCTCATTATAATTTGGGATTAAGACCAGAGAGTGTCTCACATGCTCATTTAACACACACAGAAGGGTTGAAGGGACGTTTAGAAGGGTTGTCCAAGTTGGGTAACATTAGGTTCAACAAAACTCGTTCCCCGTTACACTATGATTTGTTATTCTAGGGTTCTCGCTTGTGTAAAAATGAAGATCTTTGAGATATTTGGAGTTGGTAACTAGCTATTTATCTACTTAAATAAAAAAAATTGAACACACTCTTCTTCAAAATGTACCTTACACGATTTGTCGACTATGTAGTCAAAAATTCTCCACATGTCTAGGTTCGCTAAAATCTAAGAAGCCCATTTTCACCCATAGCCAATCCCTCCCAATAAGTGCAACACGCATTGTGTTCGGTGAATTTAGTAGAAAATAATACCCTACATACCTACGACCCCAAAAAGTTCGGATACCCATTATCACTAATACTCTGCCTCCGTTTTGGGGGATGATAATTTGTGAAAAACAGCTAGAACCAAATAGTTCACCACAATTTCAGATTTTCAGAATAATTCCTACTGCTGATAACGGCATAAAAGTCACTTCAGTTTTTTGATTTAGGCATCTGCAAACACAAAATGCCAACTAGCTCTCTGGTGTGAAATGACAAGTTTACTTCTTACAGACCCAAAACGGTTTGCTTATTTTATGTTCAAGATCGATTCTCCTACATATTATAGGTACATGTATTTTAGAGGGTAAAAATTATCGAAATAGGCCCAAAATTGTTCCTCAATATTCCGTCTGTGTATCAGTATTTGGTATCTTTTCCCTATAATCAATTCTGGCTGTGGTGGTCGTTACTGCGTTTTGGTTTCCGGCTCTACTTGGTCCTCGAAACTTTTCAGCCCGATCGGACCGAATTTGGGTAAGTGTAGGGGTCAAAATGTGTTTTTGGAGAAAAGGATTATCGTTAATTCTGATACCTAGGCGTGTGGGGTATCATTTTCGACTAAATTTTGGACGCTGAATCCAATGAAACGGGTCTTGGAACGATTAGCGCCCACTAGAAGAGGTTATGACTCAAAATGAGTATCTATCTACCTATTTCGAATGTGTTTTTGAGATTTCTGATACCTAGGCGTGTGGGGAATCATTTGCCTCATCACTTTGGACGCTGAATCGTTTGGAGTTAGTTCCCATGCTCCTGGTATGAGGAATAATCAACCCCTGTAAAGGAATTTGCAGCTTTTTTATGAACTGTTTTCTTTAACTTCTATCCAACACAGTATTAAATCCACAATATATGCTAGCATGTTTTCAAGTCCATCTAATCCACATTAAGTACTCCGTGAAATTCAAAGTGGGGCTGAAAGCTGGAAAATAGATAAATTTAAAAACCTATTATAGGTACTCACCTCAGTGAGAGATGCCTTCGTTTCTTTTATCGTGATTTTACTGTGGTTGATAAGAGTGGCGTTGATACTAATCGTCTCTCCTGGGACGTAACCACCCCGATCAAGGGACACTCGGCATACAACGGGCCCTGATTTCATACAGCTCAGCCCAAATTTGTGTTCGATTTCGCATTGGAACGGTTGCTGTAATACATTTATTGTCAGTATCATCATATATAACGCAAATTCTATAAAAAAAAAAAAAATTAAATTAAATTAAAAGGGTACGAAATAAGATGAAAGCAATAAAAAATATGTATTATATAAAAGAGAATCGAGCAAATTCTCACCGCGATAATAGGAGGCTCTAAGTTGAGGTCTATGGGGTTCATAACGATGAAAACTTGCTGATTTTTATGCGTCAAGCCGTTGGGTTCTCGAAGAGCGGCTTTACAAAAGTATTGGACCCATCCGTGTTTTCCCAGAAACGTCGAAGGTAGGCCAAGTGGAAGTCCAAGCTTAAACGGGAAGCTATGTATCCCTGGCGAGAGCAGTACTGATCCTTGGCCTGTAATCAAATCGACGGGTTCAGTCGACAAATTCAAACGATCGGTTTATATCGAGGAACGATCGATGAACATAGTTCTAGGCTAAGAATAATTTACCTGGTTCACCGAGCAGACGCATACGGAAGTCTATGTAGTTTTCCTTGTCGAACACTCGATCGTGGCCATGACGTCTCAATCTCACAACACCCTCGCCGACCACGTGAAAATGAAGACCTGTCAACAGAATATTACTGTATTAGACTTGAATATCGTTGAAATATGTCCAATGTGACTGAGTACGATGAGGGGAAAGGGGTGGGTGAGAATACTGTATAAATAATGTTCTCCTAACGTGGAGTGTTTCTAGATATTTGAATTATTATAAACAAACTTCAAATTGAAAATGAATTGTACTAGGAGCAAATTTGTTTTCAAATCTTATAAGAACTACATGTTGATTTAGTTCTATAATTGTTTTAAAGATTTTGCTGTGACATCATCACCATTCTTGTGTGAAAGGCATTCCCTATAGCGAAATATTCGATACTATGTATAACTTTAGTATAACCATCGTGATTGAATTTCTAATCTGTGCACATGATAGATTTCATCTAGAACTCCAGAAATGGCATCATTCCCTATGAGAAATGTATGTCAACCCTGGACCCGAATAAAACCCTGGAAGAATTAGAAAACTAGTTATTTGATTGGTTATTCCTTGAATAATCAACTTATGTTTTCATGCAAAAAGTCAATCTCTCCGATTCGGCCCAAAATTTTTTTCTGGGCGTTTCAAGGTGTCTACATGAAAAAAAGTCAAATGTCCTTACGCCGTCGGCGCCGTTATTGGTAGTAGAAAATTTTCTATAAATCTGTAATTTTGGTCAGGGACCCGTTTCCGGCTCTAGTTGGTTTTTGAAACCTTTCAGCCCGATCAGACCAAATTTAGGGGGATGTAGGGGTCAAAATGTGTTTTTTGAAAAATGGATTTTCGAGATTTTTGGCGATCTAGGCGAGTGGGGTATTATTTCCACTAAATTTTGGACGTTGAATCCAATGAGGCGGGTCCCGGAACGATTACCGCCCACTGGAAGAGGTTATGGACGCTGAATCTATTTTTATATTAGTCGCCATGCGCCTGGTCCGAGGAATAACCAACCCCTGTGTGAGAATTAGCAGCGTTTTTAGAGTACAATTTGCAGACGTTGAAAGAATTCCATGGTCGCGTTACCGCATACTATAAAAGTATCTTCTGGGTAAAAAAAGGCGCCGCGAATCTCACGTTTTCCGTGAAACCGCATGCGTACAATCGTATTAGTGGCTCTACTTTCAGTTTGTTATGGGAATTTCACATAGTTTTACATCCTCCTTTAGAGCCATTCCGACAATACCGAAGCTCGTCCGAGTAATTTTATTTTGAAATATTCACCTTCGTTAGAACCAAAGTAAATCGGAGTTTTTCATACAAAGGAAAAGGACGGTGAGCTTAAATTTTCCGACAACATGCGGCAACATGCCCCAAAGTAGCTACAAGCCCTGTTTAGAGGGAGGAGAAAGATGAGGCTACTCTATACGGTAAATCGGTAAATAAATTAGGTATCAAGAAGAAGTTATGCATATGGTGAAAACGACGGGCTAATGTCCTCTCTACAATAGCTGTGTTATTTTAAAATTTCTAATGAAACGGGTCATGTTTTATCTCACAATCTTTTTTGTGGCACTAGCTGCTGCCGAATTTCTCTGAACGTTTAAGTACCGTGTATGTAAGTTATTTGAAAAATATTCCACCGTTATAGTTGAACTCAAATGAATTTCTTCTCAAAGAGTTGACAAAACTCGCTGTGTACCTCAGTTTTGAATCCTGTATGAGGTAAGTTAAGAGCTGCTTTCAATTCGACCAATAAATATTCAGCCGAGCGTTGTCACGCCCTCTGTTTGCTTGGAGCCGTACTTTATTTAGTCAGTGCTCTGCAAAAATATTTCAGCCAGGTGCCCAGTAGACATTCTCGTGTCTGTATGTATTACGTCTGAGCATATTAGTTTCGTTGTAAATTGAGTAAACTGTGTGGAAATGTGCATCCCAGAACCAGTCACCAAATTCCATCCAAACACAGCATAATTGCGGCTTTGTACGACGTATTCCTCGTGAAATCAACTTACGGACTAGCTTCCGATGGCCTTTAAATCAGCATCCTGAACCACTCTTAAGCTCTTACCTTGAATAAAACGCTGCAAATTCTTTCACGGGGGTTGGTTATTCCGCGGACCAGGAGCATGAAGACTCATTCCAATCTATTCACCGTCTAACATTTAATGGAAAATGATACCCCACACGCCTAGGTACCAGAAATCTCGAAAACCCACTTTCGACGTAAGTGAGTACGTACGCATTTTGACCAATAACCTCTTTCGGTGGGCGCCGAATGGACCCGTTTCATTGGATTCAGCGTCCAAAATTTAGTCAAAATGATACCCCACACTCCTAGATTGCCAAAAATATCAAAAATCCATTTATCGAAAAATACATTCTGATTGATTATACTGGTTTGGTTGATTATTCAAAGAATTTAAAGGAATTAAAATTCAAGGAATAACAAACCAAAACGACCGTGAATAATTTTGAACATTTGGAACTATTAATGGAATAGTAGTAAAACATGGTCTTCTTCTCTATTGTTGATTTCAATTGTTGTTTCTAATACTTATAAAACACTTTCAGAACCTATTATCTGTTTCCCTTCTTGTCCTTTTATATTTATATCTGAATCGTAAGTACCCCGCTTCCAATGAAATGGGTTTCGGAACGATTGGAGCCCTGTGGATGAGGTTATGGGTCAAAATGGGTACCTATTTACCCGTTTTGAATGTGTCTTTTCGAGATTTCTGGTACCTAGGCGTGTGGGGTATCATTTTCCACAACATTTTGGGCGCTGAATCGATTGGAATGGGTCCGGGACCCGCCACACCCACTGTTTCCCCCATTTTCCCCATGTTTAAGAATGAATCTCCATGCGCCTGGTCCGAGGCGTGATCTAGACACCTTGAAACGCCCAGAAATACATTTTGGGCCGGATCGGATTTTTTTTTTTTTTTTTTTAGCAGGAGTATGAATTTTGATAATCCGATTTCAAAATACCTAGGTAGGTACCCATTATGACCCATGCATACCTCCAGTGGGCACCAATTGGTTCGGGACCCATTTTAAATGAATTCAACGTCAAAAAAATTGGCGAGAAAATATACTTTACATGCCTAGTTCCCAAAAAGTCACAATAGTCACAAAAAACACATTTTTACCCAACGTATAGGTACTGTAAAATTTTGGCGCCTATCGGAGAGGTTGACCATGTCATGATTACATAGGTTGATTAACCAGCCAAGATGCGGCGAATTCTTCCACAATGGTTTATTATTCCTTAAGGCAAGAGTATGGGGATGATACTTAATTAGTGTCCAGGAGACACATTCCAATCAATTCAGCGTCCCAATTTTGTGAAAAATGATACCCCAAACGCTGCAAAACTCCAAAACTCCTTTTCGAATAGCTAATTTTACCCATCCGGTTATTAGCGTTCAGTCCGGGGACCTATCCTAATCGATTCAACAATAAAAGTAAATGGAAAATGGTATTTCTATAAACACATTCTAAAACGTAGCTTATCTGCGTCTCAATGAAGGCAAGTCGTGAATGGTGGCCTAGTTGGGGAAGAGTGGGCGGAAGAAAAAAAATTCTAATCATGCTATCTTCATTTTTGCTTCCTACATAGGGACTCAACCGAGGAGCGGCCGTGGCTAGTAGTTTGGGTAGGTTGTTCTCGTAGGTCCCATTGGAATTCATCGTTCGTCCTTGTAAATGGGTGATGGCCACTCCTCTTGACAAAATTTGCATTCTGTCTTCTTCTTTTGGATATGAGTGTGATGGTATTGTTAGTTTCATACTTGTATAATGACTCTGTGCCTCGCTCCCTGTTACTCAGATTGGTTCTAAAGGAAAAAGCTGACTATTGGAGATCACATGAATTCCGCTATGTCTAGTTTGCACAGCTAGAACCACGACTTTTGGAACCTTCTACGCTGGATGTCAGCATGCGATAAAAGCAAATTTGTAGCCCAAAAACCAGTAGGAAATGTTGGCAGCATTGCTTTCCTCTCAATACTGTTTCCCATGTGATTAAGTCCCGCTATCACAGCCATATTTCGTTGATCTTGGTTACTAGTCCAAAATAGAGCAAACGACCTTTGTATTATAGCCAGGATATAATAAGATGAATTCAATCTCTTTCATATAGGAAATACTATTTACTAAAAGTCCTTAGGTGTCAGGATAAAACCCGAGTCACAATGTACAGGTACATGCACAAATGGCAGAAGTGATATGAAACGTTTACTCTAATTTGATTGCTTCAAGGTACAAGGGGCCAAGCAGAAATTTCCTATGGACTGAAATCATGTCATAGAGAGTGTAAAAGGGGGTGGAGGGGGGAAGGATATCGGTAGAGGCGAAATTTGCTGACATCTGGCAGGAAGATTGGACTCTATACGGGATTTTATTATTTTTATTTAGCAAAACGAAGAGAAAGGGGTCCAAGGACAATGTTTCCAGAGGGCAACAAACTTCTTGCATACGAGATAGATTATTCTTTAGCTCGAGCTATGAATGAGTGTGCGGAAGTCAAACCGTTTCCAAGGACTGTGAACATCCTTCAAGATTCAAGATTGTTTTCGGCGAACGCGCTGCATCACAGTCTCGGCTACAATGACCGTAGTTTAGAAAGAGGAAAAAAATTACCCATTGATAGAAGAACATTGTAGCCAAAGTATTTCCTTTTTTCTTAACTGACCAAGGCCACATTAAATAGTTTGAATATTTGCGCTTTTAACTAATCTACTCTGGGTGCATTTTTATATAGCTTTGGGTTAGGTCCTGTATTCATGAATTTATATTGAATTTTACGGACAATATATTAATTTTAGTTTTAGAATTTTAGACTCTCACATTCTTATCAGTTCAATTTCGCTATGAGGGATAATGGAGATAAGTTAATTTGGCCTGAAAATGATGACTGCTTGGTGCTCAACTAAAAAGATACCTGTTACACGAGAATTACATGTTAAGTAACCTGTTTACTGAGTCCACGTTAACATCAAATTCATTAATGCACGAATAACGAGTAAATTGTTTAAAATGAAACCGTTTGGAATGCCGATCTTGTAGCGGATGCAACCACGATCACTTCTCCGGTCAAGTTGGACTGTTAGGCAGATGACTCGCTCAGTGATCACGATTATGACGTCAACGTGTCGAACTGCCTGAGCATTGAGGCGGTGGAAGAGCTACACAGCCGCTTTTGAATCTCACCTTTTCACATCTGTAGTACCTACTTATTGTCAACTTCATACTATTGACGGTTATTGAGGGAAATTGCTCAATTATGAAACAAAAATTCAGGGTTGGTGGTGGTTGGACTGACACCCACATTTTTACGTTCAGTTTCCAATTTTTTGTTCAAGTTTAAAGAGAATTTTTTCATGGTTAATTGAAAACTCGTTTTATTGCAGTAATTCAAGGCAACTTTATACCCTAGGTGCTATTGAGAATCTGCAGGAACCTCTATGAGGGCAATTTAATGTCCTTGGTTATATCAGAGTTATCGACATTTCTGAGTCGCTTAATAACTTAATTCAATTCATTTCACTTCATATTAAAAGGTCCACGGATGCATCGATCCACAATATTTGTTAATCGAGATTAAATTTATATTGTTTCGTTTTCTGTAGGTATATCGTAATTCTGTGCGCATACGATTTCTCTACCTGCCGACATAAACATAATTTTTGATCATGTTCACAATCAACTGAAAGAACTGATTTTGGTCGGTAACCACCTCGATAGAGTCGGTCAATGATGACATTTTCATAGAGAGCCGAGTTTCTAGAATTATTATGTCTTAATGATAGGTAACATGACCATATGCTTTCGGTGGGATAGTCCCGCTTCACAGCAAGTTGTCCCGCTGTCCCCACAATCGGTCGTGGGACGCCTAAATGTCCCTCCTTGACCTCCCACCCTTAGGGAATACCGCCAAGACCTCCCGGTATGGGGTGTCCCGCATTGGAGTCTTAAATTGCTGGTCACGTACATCATAGAGCTAAGATGTCTGTCGTAGGATGTCACTTAAGATTAACATCAAGGCATTACTGGACTGATATCGAGGTCTTTTTCAACTCTGGTCGTATATGCTGAATGACAAATTTTGAAGGTATGTTTCTCCTGAAGCATAGCTTGCCCCAAAGTTTATGGCCAATTATGGGCTCAACATCTTCAGCGTTTTACAACTTTATCCTTTACTTCAGGCCAAGCTTATTGGCCCGTGAACCAAACCACCATCGTTTAGTACTGACGGAATAGGCCTGCATTCGTGTCTTATCAAATTTGAGTTTGTTGTTTTGTTACGCCCAAAATGTCGTGGATAACGACATTAAAATATAAACCAAAGTTCCATCGCAATCTAGTTTCACGGTTTGACGAGGACGTAGAATCGACCAGATGGTACAATAGGGATTGTGAAAAGTGGCAGGCTTTGCGGTGTCACTTCTAGGGGCGAGTGTCGGAAGCGGTTGCAGGTCGGCACACCTGTTGATGAACATTACTTCACATCCCGTCCCAAACTGAGTCATCACACTCACCTAACGCTGGGGTGTCGTCTTTGAGCTCGACAAGGACTCGGCCAGTGAGGAATTGCCCAGGGAAGTAGAGCAAATTCGTGTTGTCGAAGAGGATCAAAAATTTGACGAGTTTGCGGGACATCACTCGCGGTTGACGTCTCACACACTGAACGCGCACGAGTCACTCGACAGGATGAGGAAGACGTAGGCGCTGTTTTAGCTGGCTGAGCCCGAAGCCAGGACCGTATGGTAGGTAGGTAGGTAACCTCCTCGGCGAAGGAGAATAGACCCTCCCCTCACCCCTTCATCTTTACGGACGGTGGTTTTCTGCGGCCCGCGGGGGACCCTCCCCCTCCTGTATTTTCCCTTTCATCCTTGGTCTTCCTCCTCCGCCACGGCGGTCCCCTCTCACGTTCCCTTCGCTCTTCCCGACGCCGACGTTACACAATAGCCCGCGGGTCACGGCCCCTTAGTTCCATGCCCGCAGCCAGGACGTCATCAACCTGGGCCCCAACTACCTGGCGAGAACAAAAACCAAACTGAGATATACCCGGGAATAATGCAGATAAACAGTAACCCAACTTATTCAACCCAGCTTTCAAAAAGTCAATGCCCCATTGGCGTAGGCGATTTTCACATTCAGCCGCAGGTTGAGGTCTTTAGCATCCAAAATTAATTTCCATTTCTATTGGAATTCCAGGATGCTCTATCAATGACTTTCCAATCGATAATGTAATGGTGAAGGAAACCTTATACCCAAACTGAGCCAGGGGGTGCGGTCAGCTTCCCGTATTTTGGTGTCAACTCCCCGCACACATCCTTGGACAGCTCCCCGCAGCCCATGTGCGGACCTGACGCTCACCACCGCCACCAACACCCCTATATGTCAACACCCCACCGCACAGACCTACCTTGTAAATCTTAAGTAATTGGAAGGCTTTTTCGTACGTGCCAAACTAGGGGAATGTAGTGAGTGTTGTGGGCAGTGAACAGTGAACAGCTGAGTGAAGTATTTGGCACAACACTGAATGTCCCATCAACGTACAGCACGGAACATTGCGACAATAACTTTAAATTCTGCTCCGTGGTAAACATAATAATGCCCTCACTGTTATGGAACACAAACGGTTCGTCGTAATTGGTTTTGACACTCAGCTCAACAGCCAACTTATCGGAAACGGACCGATGCGGTCAACTCCCCGCTTGCGAGGAGTTGACACCGGCCTCCCTTCTCCTAGCGAGGGGAACCTCGTTAGCTCTCGAACACCAGCTTAGTATAATCCGCTTACGTGCGGGTAGATAATCTGCACCTTGAGCCAGTCGTCGCATCTCTGCCATGCCCTGAATTGTGTGAAAGATTGGCTTGTCGAATGATGCCATGCAATACAACTGCAAACCTGATTAAAGTGGCCTGGAGGCAGAGATGTGAGCACTGGCTCTTGTAGCAAATAATAGGAGCCTGAGAGCAGGATGTTGCCGGTGTCCTGCGAGGAAGTAGCCGTATTGGTTCCCGGGCGTCCGCATCGGTTCCCCTACAATGAGGGAGGCTTGGACACTTTGGTTCCCACTTAACAGCATTTTCCTACCCAATTTATACAGGCTCAAGGCTGTCTACGCTTTCATACTGGATTGAAAACTGTAGGCATGGTTACAAATGTTGTTGACGCTCAAAATTGCTACTGTCTAGTACCGTTTTAGTCAGAAGAAAAAAATTAGTTTAGGAAAATTGAGGAGCGAACATGTGTGGAACACCATTGGTGTACCCTCATGAACACGTACAATCGTGAAATCAACCATTTGAAAAATCATTCATCAGCCCCTGAATGAAGTCACACACCTTTTGCTGATTTGCCGTCCTGTCTCTAGTATCTGTGCCATGAAGCTTGAGGTACATGTCAATTTGCATATACCTGCAACCAAAAATGTGTGGGTGTGTGGTAGTTTCACAAGAAGTTTGTGCTGCGCCACGGCGTACTCCCCCAGGAATATTCACCCACAAGAAGCGCCATAGCAGTTGTTTAGTACAAAATTGATAGCGCAACAGAAGATGAACCGCCTGAAACCCAGGTAAGTTCCTGCAGTGGTCCAGGTTCAATTTGGGAAGTGTCCTGCGTCCCATTCCTCTCAAAATCAAATCACTTAAATTCAGAAATTTAGAAAGCGTTTTGGCTAGGAATGTACGCATGGCAAATCTAATGACGTTTCACGAACTTCACAGAAAAAGATTTTAGGTTAAAAAAATAAAATTGGAGGAATCTACAATAGAAATGACTGGTGAAGTGGTGGTTTGGTCAACCCAGAAATGTCAGAAAAGGGTAACCCTATGATATACCCCTCCCCCTCCCCCACCAGGTGCCTACATAAGTGCCGCTGTCCAGTGGAATGTCCCCTCTACAACCCCTCATAATTACACTCGTTAGCGTCATTATTTCCCTAAAACTCTACAGGTAGTTCCAAGTAGCGCCGCTTCGCTACTTTGACGGACGTTGGTTTATAGATTTCTCCCCGTTGCTATAGGAGCGTTCCGTGTTGATACATATCACAAGGGGGCAATAGATTGCCGACCATTCAACCGTCACGTACTCTTGCGAGCGAACGGAAAATGACCTCTTTCGGGCCGGCGACTTAATCCGAAATCTATCCCATAACTGGGAAGTGCCGCGGAAGTGGTCAGGTGTATGATGGTGACTCTCACGGCGATTTCCTCTCATCGGGTCATCTTGCTGACCACTCACTCTAGGAATTTCAATTATACTCGACCCAACTCAACGATGACTAATATCGCTCCTACTCACGCGGGAGTCAACGTTTTATTGGGCGGGTGAGGACTGGAAAATCTAGGAGCATATCACCAGAGCACCCATCCACCCGTCTTATCAATGGAACAGCCACATCACTTGCACTTGATTGAGGTCACGCCGATTAGGTCAGCACTTGGTAGGACCACAGCAGCCACGACAGGCCAACCTAACTAAGGCACTTCCAAGCACAATTCGCAGAATTTACCCGTACGCACTATAGATGTAGAACCCTTGGCGTAGAACAGCTCGCCATCATTCAGTCAGCGGGAGTCTCAAAATTTGTACTGAAGGAAGCTCAGCAATTCAGGACCGTTCCCATAAGTAAAAGCCACGATCGTTGAGTGGTTTTCTCATATTTAAAATGCTCAGGATATGAATTAGTCGTCCATAGTATACTATCATAGTATTCTGTGTCTCGTACACTGAAAACCTTTTCCAACTACATTTGAACCATTACCTCACAATTAAAAATTTTATATCACGATCTCCAGCTTTTACATATTCCAACAGTAAAGCTAAATACGTAAGCTGTAGTTATACCGACCATATATACGAGTAATTCAGACAACATCGAAAGATGTTTACACAAACCTGCTTTCGCACCCCAGGAATGGCGTCGTAGAAGGTGCGTAGGTACCTATGCAACGGACCCTCCGAGGCGAGATTGTACACGAAATCCGAAAACCTGTATCCAGTCCCATACACATATTTGTTCATGTTCGTGAATTTTTAATTTGTTTATTAAATTTACAATTAGTTTTTAATGTTTTCTCTTTTTTCAAATTTGTTTTTAATTTGTGAAATTTAGAAAATGCTTCGGAATTCCTCTGAGCGCCAAGTTGTGGCAGGCTGAAACCTGATACCCAATGTTTAACATCCAGCCGTTTTAAGAGATCAAACTTGTACATTCCAAATGGAAACAACCCATTTTAACATTTCGTGAAATGCCAGAGAGTAGAACGACAAGAAAGAATCATAGCGTGAGATAAGGGTGGTTGAGCACGTTGGACATAATAATGAACGTCCCGAGAACGCTGCGGAAATAATCAACAATATTATTTCTGGTTCAAGTGTACTTGCTGTACACAATACGTAGCGTGATTCCCTAGTAAATGCTCAGGGAAATAATGCAATTGCTTATTCCCGTTAACTGTACCGTTTTAAAAACGCTGCAAATTCTTACACACGGGTTGGTTATTCCTCGGACAAGGAGCATGGAGACTCATTTCTTCAACATGGGGAAAATGAGGGGAACAGTGGGTGTGGCGGGTCCCGGACCCATTCCGCTCGATTCTCTCGAATCTCGAAAACACATATTCAAAATGGGTAATAGACACCCATTTTGACCCATAACTTCTTCCAGTGGGTGCCAATCGTTCCGGGACTCATTTCGTTGGATTCATCGTCCAAAATTTAGTGGAAAATGATACCCCACACACCTAGATTGCCAAAAATCTCAAAAATCAATTTTTCGAAATACACATTTTGACCTCTACCCCACGCAAATTTGGTGCGATTGGGCTGAAAAGTTTCGAGGACCAACTGGAGCCGGAAATGAGTCTCTTATAAAAATTTCAGGTTTTTAGAAAATGTTCTACTACCAAAATCGGTGTGGACGGCGGACGGACATTTGCTCATTTTGATCTAGACACCTTGAAATGTCCAGAAAAAAATTGTGGGCCGAATCAGAGAGATTGACTTTTTGCATGAAAACATAGGTTGATTATTCAAGGAATAACCAACCAAAACGCCATGCTCGAGAACCGCATCCCTATTTCGTTTTCTCTTTTAAAATTGTAATAGGGCAGTTTTGAGGAAGATAATATCATTGAGCAACCAATTTCGCAAATTTGATTTTGTATGTAGTTTGTGAAAGAACGTGTGGAATGAAATTATCCATACGATACCTATAAAAGATTTATGGTTATCGTGGAAGAATTTGATGCAGTTTTCTACCACTATCAGTAGCCTTCAGATAGTTCAAACGCGAATCACAGTTACTAATCTGGTTGTTGCAGTGCTATGATGAGTTGCATGCTGATAATGGTGATATGCATCTGCTACCTCTGTCACTGGCGGTTCCAGAAGACAGAAGCCCGTTACGAGCGGCGTCACTCGTGGCTTCAAGTAGAGGACAGCGACACAACAGTACACATATTCACATTGGAACAGCAGGTGGGTTGATTGGCTCCAGTGCTGGTCGTGTCATCAAGTCCTTTGTATCGCATGAGAGGTTTTTGTAAAAGCGCAGACTCTAAATAATAATACGATAGCTCTCGATACGATAGCAACATGGCCATCGGCCTTATGGTTAGAACAATTTAAATGCAACTTGAAAACACCTGTTCAAAGGTTCGTGATTATTTGGGTAGTTTCAGCCGTGATCATGGCCTGAAAATTACGGTTGTCAGGGGATGGAAAAAACCCATTCGAACCACCTAAATCTTTCCTGGTAACAGTGATGTGACTTGTTTAATGTTAAATTACATGATTATGCGGTTCTCTCGCTGCCGTAAAAAAAAAAAAAAATACAAATTATTTTTGATGAAGTGAAGACAACAACTTTTAACTCACTAAACAACAAACAAACATGGCCTCTAACAGCGGCATGCAAACAATTTTTTTTTTTTTTTTTTGAAAATACGATTCTTTACAGAAAAGAATAATAATATCGCGTTATGTTATAGTGTTACGACCAAAATGGGACACCGATTGACAGGGAAACGAGAGAGGCGGCTCCTCCCGACTACGAAGACGTTGTAGCGATGGACAAAGAAATTCGAGAAGGACACGATCCAGACCTCCCTAGCTATGAGACAGCTCTTAAACTGTCAGGACGCGGATATGTATAGCAGCAGAATGCAAATCTCACCGAAATGACAGGATTGATTTTACCAAACTGTAACGATTCCTGACTATAAAAGCGGACATTTATTTTTTTGGGTTTACCATCAATTCGCAGATGAAGATGGCCCAACATAGCGCACATTAACTACACGTTTAGAGCTGAAGCGCATTTTTATAATTCAGCCCGTGCGCATTCAGCGATTTTTAAATACTTTTTCCAATTAAGGTTTGAGATTCGAACGTTGAAGGGCTGTCAGTTACCATAACACTCAAATGGAGTACATGTAAGGTGGAAAATAATTACGGTTTTGAAAATTTTGGTTGAATGTGGAAGCGATAGAAAGCAATGAGATGCTGTGATTCTATACCAACATACCATTGGGTCCCTCGCGAACAACATTTCCCGTCTACATTGTGTCTTTGTCTCCAGCCAAATCAATTTTGACATTTCAATCAACGTGAACAGCAGTCATCTTGACTGCAGGAATATATTGGGATGTGAAATAATTCAGCCACTTAGGAAGGAATTCGCCCGATAGAAAGCTTTTTGTAGTTGGTAAACGTTTTTTATCTTCTCTCGATGCACTTCTGAAGATTTATATACTGTGATACCCAAGTAGGTACCTTTTTTTTGAGAAATTCGTCATATGCAGGTGGAGCTGCATGCCTACCTTGGTTTTGATGTTGCAGTCGAGTCTTTCATGTATTGAATTTGTAATTGTAAATATTTCTTGGTTTCTATTATGTAACTTAATTACCTTCTTGTTGAAATTCATTCGTGTGGAAAAAGAAATGTATCAATATTTGGAACTCACTCTACTTGGCAGAACATTGAAGAAGAGCCTTTGGCACACCTCCGATAAAGACATCATGGTAAATGCATCTTAGAAATACGCCCAACACTATGTTCTGCTCTGGAGGGCTGGGTTCCTGTTGTTGGCATGATAAATGAAAATTCTCACCCCACTGGACGGAAAGAAATTACTTCCAGATTCGCAAAACACTAACAAACGTATCCTAGGTAATAGGTGAATAGCAATCAATGAGTGTTCAAAGAAATTGTTTGAGCTAATTATAACAATGAGCTAGTTATAGCAAGAGAGCAATGAGCTTTAGGGATTGTTGCTCAGAGGTATGCATGCACGCATACTCGTCCGTATACGTACCTATTTAAATATTTTGGCTCACTGAATTGGTCGAAAGTATTTTAGAAGGGCATTAGGCTATCCATTCAGGGAGTGAACAATTTGGAGGAGTCATTTAGCTCAATTCGTAAAACTACTTACCTACTTACCTCTTTTATTTTCCCGCCTATAGATCAATCTAGTTATTACGCATGGAAGTGAAATAGAATATTAATTAATTACTAAAACCCCGTGCACGTTTTGCGTGTTATTTGTTGTCTCGTTTTATTGATATTAGAAATTTTTTTAGAATACGATGTTAACAAAAAGAAATCGCAACAAAAAGCCTAATACGTTAACAGCAAGTGTGTTGCTGAGCTGATTACGACTGCGTACTTGTGTTTGAAACCCACTAGAATAAATAGGTAAAAATATTCTGGGATAATTTCGTCTCAATAACTTAACATGAACGGATATCAATCAATTTTAACATAATGAAGCTGCAAATTCTGTTATTCTACCCCTTTCGTCCCTGGATCCGTACCAGAATGTGCAGTTTCCAATGAATCAAATATTCACCAACTGTGATCAGGAGGTAGGCACTTCCTACCCCGTAATGTGCCTACAAGAATGCTAACTATGAAATACATACTCAATATTTTTTTTGCAAATAAAATTCAATGTACAACACTAAAGTGAATGACTGTAAGCCCTCACTATCCAGTAACAAAACCGCCGTGAGCTGTTCAGGTAAACCGAATTTTTTTCAAGTTTGAGAAGTACCTACTGATTTGGTCAGGAATCAAATCGAAGAATTTTTGAGGTAAACAAGGATACCATCCGTGACTTTGCCCTCTGTATGACTGATTCCTTCTCGGCAATTACAATCTCATAGGTCCCAGATGCGCTCAATAATGTAACAATTAGAATTGGTTCAGCATGGAACCCCTCAAACAGTTCAAAACAGCCCTCAGACGCTACACGTACACACCAGGTTTGAACCTTAGTCAATATCTAAAACCCATTTAAAATTGAAAAGAATACTCGAAGAAAACTTGAGTGAATGAACATGAAGTATTATGACACGTGTAATTACGCAATCACCATTTTACAAAAATCCCAAAGATACGCAAACCAATGCAAAACACTATTTTACGCTAACACCAAACAATGATATCGCGACACATTTAGCTACTTTATTTTAAAGAACTTTAAATTTTATAATATGAACCATTTGTGTTTCCTTAACAACAAAAGCTGATTTAATGTCTTGATATTCCAATTTAGGGTCAGAAACGTGTATGATTCGATATCGGGCTCGTATTCTATGTACAATACAATATTTACAGTATTGGTACTAGTACTATTTACACGTAGATACATCGACTTATATTAAAATTCAATTTTGTGAAGGAAACAAGGTGTTTGTTCGGCAAAGTCAATGTAAACTATTCTTAAAACTACTTTAGACATGTAGGTTACACCAATGTAGATAGATTACTCAGAATAGACAACTGCTACGTCAATTAGTCGTTCAGATGAAACAAGAAAAATAATGTAATCAAGAATCAAGAATAGGATTAGAATGTATTTGGCGTGCCATTTTCCCGTAAAAGCAACATTCATGAACCCATTCATTTTTGGAAAAACTCGTTTGAACAATCTTTGGACTGAGTGAATTTATTGACACGCTCTTACTGCAGCACGATAAATCTCAAAATCGTTCCGACAATGGAATACCGACGCTGCTCGACGTAGCTAAACGTGGCTAAATCCAAGGTAAGCATGAACCTAAATGCTAGAGTTGTAGGGTCCGTGTATAGGTAAGGTACAAAACTCAAGCCCTTTGGGTTATTCTAACGAGGCAAGCATTATGTGCTCCTACATATAAAACGTCTTAATAATTAGCAATCTGCATAATTCCTTCTCATGATTTTATCTCTTTGTACTTTTATTTTAAAAATGTATCACAAGTTCGCTAACAAATTAAGAGAAAAAAACGTATTGTGTACGTTTTTCCAAAAAAAGAGCGACTGGTTAGGCAGCTCGTTCAAAGCTTAATGAGCGTGTAGCACAAACGCAGATCATCTCTGTTGCGAAATTTGAAGAAGTGTGTCTAGTAGTATTGGTTTATTAAAATAGTCAACTCTTCCTGCATTCTTTTGAACGGATGTTCTGTTTTGTGAAGAGATCACCAAAAAGGGACAAAACGCTTCTCTGTTAGTTCTCGTATCTTCTCCTTGACATTGTCAATAGTGAAAAACAAAGGTCGGTCTTCAAATTCCAACAATAATTTTGCACGTTGTCATCACTGTTTATCTTTTATGTTTGATAGAGGAATCTCGCAGAAAGGAGTCATTGGCAGTTGTCCCCAAATGATTATAGACAAAACTTACATCAAATATGGTATTGATAAATAGGAGCCTTGACTTGTGGTTTTCATTGTATCTTTGGCGCCTCTATGTTTCTGGGAGCGTTTGAATATAAATTTAAATTAGCCATGCTTTTCCAAATAAACAGCAGTAAATGCGCAGGTACCAGAATGGACACATGGAAGTGGGTAGGGTCGGTCCACTGTCTAACAAGGAGAAATATAAAAACAAGTTGTGCTGGACAGTTAAGAATGCTCTGAGTCAAATTGGACAAAACCGTTAATTAGCGCGATAAGAACGGTCATTTAATAAACAATATTTCGACAAAGAAATATTACGGTTACTATACGTGTGGCATCCAGGGGTTTAGAGACTAGTGTTGAGATTTTTATTGATATCCCTGAGTTTATATCTCTCAAACCTGTAGCTGTTTTCACCAGCTGTACATCCACTATAAAATACCATAGCGAATAACAAGAAAGATCAATTAACCAGGTACCCACACGTATTGAGGTGACTTCATACCCAGGGCTTGATTGGTTAAGTTGAAATAAATGAGGAACTCAAAAAAAAAAATTTTTCAACATGCCACCTTTATTTCACCTTATACACATTTTAGGGATAACGTAACGTCCTATAATCTAACGTGGAACACTATGCAGAGAAATGTAACAAAGAAAAAAAGTCTTTGGGTTAAAACGTATGATATACGCCTTTTGAGAGCTTTGGTTCAAATGATAGACGTTGGTACTTCATACTCTTATCTCAATGGGAGAAACATAGGTAACGTGAAGATATTATTCAACTTTTGGTGAAACTGAGTGTATTCAATGATTGTCAAAAATGACTCCAGATCCCAACTACAATCAAACAACGAAAATTCCATAACGATGTTGATTGACGTGAAAAGAAGGGTCATTTTGTGAGCCTATGTGGATCAGAGAGTCCCAGGAATCGTTTTATTGGACTTCTCCAGAGGGTATAGTCTTAGTGAAATCTCACAAGATGAAGAGATCATTGACTGAGCATTCGCGAAGCTAGTACCTAGAGTGAATCCTTTGTAGGAATATCAAGAGAGCTTTTTGTTATCCGAGAACAAAAAGGCAATTTAATAACGAATCAAAAGACAAAAATGGATTCAGCACTCAAAATTCACGTAACAGCTATTTGAATAGAATAATTGATTACTTTTCTGGGGTAACTATCAACACCATCACTTTGAAAGAGTACCTATTCCTTGGAGTCAGTCTTGAAGGAAAAACTGGGTCAACCATGAATCGCCTCTATTTATCTATTTTTATTTTATTTATTTACTTTTTTAGGTAAACTCAAGATCAGCACAGAATGTGTCTCAATTTCTCATTTTGCAATGAAAAATTATCAACTTTTTTCAAAATCACAAAAGTGTGATCTTCTATTAGAAGCAACAGGAGAAGCCGCGTAAACATGTAGCAGGGATATAGTATTGTAGATGCCATACAGTGTAAAAGTTGTAGAGAGCCCCAGAGTTCTCAAAAGTGCTATCGTCAGAATCTACTAGATGGAAAGATTACTTTAACGCTCTTGCTATTTCTTATTAATACCCTATCTCCTACTAAAGAGAGGACAAGACTATACTCAGCCCAATGACTCCAACAATGTCAGCGGTAAACTCAAGTCGCTCCACTAAATCAATAAGTGGACACAACACTATTCTTCAAACATTCACAACGTGCAATGCCATGTCATGGGAAGGTACAGTGAACAGTAGTTACTGTGAGAACAGAGGGGAATCAATTTTCTAGTTGATTGGAGACTACTTCTTATGCCCACAAAGATCCACTTTTTCTTGTGAGCACATGGTTGATATAATCACTTTACCTAGATTTTAATATTGGAAAAATTTTGATGCAGTGCTTTTAAATAATGGATGCTACACAAAGACTTGATTACTGAAGCGAATCAAGGTGCCGAAACTAGTAAGAAAAATTAAACCAACATTTGAGCCATGATTAGATCTGGCTGCTGGATATAGAGAGAAAACAGCAGACCATCGCGCCCTAATATATAACTGAGAAACACGAACATTGAAAAAACCAATGCTATTACAATTATGAGCTCCACATTTGAAAACGTACAACATCAATCATATCAAGATATCTAGATTAAATTTCAAAGTTTATTACCAAAACATATTATGTTTATAGACACTGAATGATAACATCGATTTGACACATAAACAGAATTTACATATCATAGAAGCTTAAACTAAGTTTCATTGTGAATAAAAGCTATTCCATAGCTGTTTGAATTCTTCATGACAAGGTAACCAGAGTGATATTTAGTTATTATGAAGTAGCCTGTTCAACTTGTCCACCTCTAATAAATTGTATAATAACAAACTTTTGAACGGTTCCCAGAGAGAAGAACTGCCTTAACTGCTATACTTATCAGAATCAGTCTGATCCGTTATTTAGCTCTTGGAATTGGTGTTTAACAAGGAAGATGAGTGAAGTTTTACCAGTACGTGGTCAACTACATTATAAACCGTTTATGTAGGAAATTGTGGACTATCAATGACCTCATGTTTGAGTGACATTCCCTCAGGCAAACTAATCATTCTCGTCGTAAAAAACTAACTAGATAAGTCAGAAAAAGTTATGACATTTGAGGTACCTGATGCCTGAACAAATATGAAAGATGAGATAATAAGTCGATATTAAAAGCTTTTTTGAGTGATTTGGTGGCATATTGGAAACTGTAACTAAATTTCCTCCATCTCTAGGGAAGCAGATATGTATACTACCAACAGGCCAAGGAATCCAGCCCCTCTCCAGTACGTTTTGATAAAATTTACGCCTTTTGAACAGCTGTAAGCGTTAACCATTACTACAATGTAATTGTCAAGATGGCCAAGGTTCAGTAAGATGTGCCTGTACTTTTCCCCTTCATCATTGTTTCAATACAGAGCTCATCTCAACACAAAGGATCAAGAAAAACTAAACCGTTCCCCATTTAAAAAATATATATGTATAAAAAATTTAAACAATCAAGGTCCCACAACTAAAATTTTATCTATCAATACATCAATACAATGGAAATCATTAACAGCAAATATATTTTTGGAGTTATTTGTAAGTTATGATCGTGATCGATTTTTACAATGAACAAGGTGAAATAGGAAAGAGCACCCATACTACGTTTTTGGTTGAGGATTCCATTCACTGTTGGGTTCAATGAGGATATTTTAAAACAGATTCGACAACAAATGCATCGGGACAAAGACCATGGAGTTAGGCCTACATGTTGGCCACATGAAGTTTCCCACCGAGTACAAATATTGCAGTCAGATCAAGAAAACGAGCAAACACCCTGAACAGCCTGTGTTGCATTAAGAGAAAAGTAGCACTTATCAACAATATCACGTTGAGGAGACTTGATTTTTGTAATTTTGGGTGCAGCTTAGCTCCCACAGCCCTAGTTTAAAAGATGGTTGCATGGTTGTAAAGCTAGGTGACAGAGTGGACTTGAAATTCCCAAGAAAGTTCTCTTCAAATTTTCTTAATTCCCCGTTGAAGAAGACAGCATTGAGAAACTAAAAGCCCAGTTCAACTTGGCCGCACTCCTGAGTGCACTATATTATGGCACAAGGAGGAAAATAACACCTGTTCAAATAGCATGCAGCAAAACAGTTGTATCCACTTGGAAACAATGTCATACATTGATATCCTCCAACAAATGAGGATTGGTTTCTCACTGACAGGGTTTAAAGGACTTACTCAGCCTAGGGGGTTTGAAGGACAGGGTTACTATGGAGAGCAAACCCTCAATGTCTGAGGCAAGGAATCGGGAGTATCAGAAAATAACTATTTAGGCAGAGCATAATAGCACCAAACAGCCAGATTATACAAATTAGAGCTTTTTGACCAACCAAAAGCCCAAGGCACATTGGATTGGAGGAAAATTGGACATTGTACAAAAATATCCCTTTAGGTCTTTTTTCCCATATTCATCTAGCTGAATCAATCCAATAGCCACTAGAATACGCCCCAGCGTAGGCCCAGTGGGACTCGTCACAAGGGTAACCAAGGTGCTAAATATTTTACCAACCATAACATAGAAGGGATCCGAGGGTTGTCCCCATGACTAGATTCTAAAGGCTGAGTTTCAGAGCAACAACTAATCACAGACCCTGTGTCCACTGCGAATGGCTTTGGTGTGTAGTGTAAGCTGTCTAATGCCTAGTCTTTATTCATGTTGATGAATCATTGAAATAAATAGATCAATATTATTCAACGTTGAAAATAGCAGCCTACAACTTTTTTTTCATTGGAGAGAGGCTTGATGTATTTATAATCATTATATAAAAGAGTTATTCAAAGCTGGAAGCAGATTGAAGCTGGTTTGCCCTCTGTGCTTCATGTCACCTACTGCCCGAAACCACATGATAAGCACATGAAATTAACGATCCTGTCAATTCCACAGTTAGGGGCTACTCTCAAGAGCTTTGGTGAAGAGAATTGGATTTAGCTGTCTAAGGGTACAAACCATTAAACCCGGCCAAAAAGCCATTGTGAACATCTAAAATCAGTGCAGAACACCAGGAAAATTTTAGAAGAGTGCAGGATCCCCCACTACGACACAGCATAAATAATCATGATATGCAATCTTCAAATTTAAGAACTACAATCCTCTGTTATGAAAATAGGAAAAATCGGTTTTTTTTTTTTATTTTCAATATTGCATTTGATATGCAAAGAAGCACTGACAGGCCACAAATGCCAAAGTCTAGAGGCATTGCAGGCAGTCAATTCTTATGGCATCCATTGCTCTTGAGTATTAACCGCACTTTACTCAGGTGGGTTATTGTGCAAAATATTTAATGCACAAAACCCTATTTCCCTGTTTTTGCTCAAAATAAACCGCAATTCTATCTATGTCTTGTAAGTACCAGAAAAAAAATTAATTAATACAAATTCTAAGGGAGACCCACAGGCACATACAAACATTTGTAGCACCTTGAAACTGGAGTAATTCAAAGAGATTGAATACAGTATGAATGGACCAAATTACATTTTGTGCAAAATTTGAGCAAAATGGAATTTTATGAATACAGCACCTCTATCGCGCAGGTACATTACTTCTATCATCTGATGCGCAACTACAAATACTGCTCGTCCTGTTTGAAAGTTGCTTGGTTTAATCGTGAAATGGGCACACCAGGATTGAGATAACTGGTTAAAGTCACAATACCTAAAGAGGGCAGTCGTATTTAATAACAACTACAGCACATTTGAAGTCAGTTTATGAAGATAAACTTCAGCTTGAAACTGAGTACCAAATCTTAGCTCAAGAGAATGTATGAATCCCAGACCTACGAAAAACCACAATGCATCCTCTCGTTTTTTAGGTCTCAACACACGCCAGCGTATTTTTCTTGTATTAAAATCCATCCTTGTTAATCAAAAATGTTTGGCTGATGTAAAACGATGGGTTGAATGGGAATTTTGACTATGGTATTGCCGCAGGGTTTGTCCAGAATAAAGGATTTGGCATATCTTGAGAGTATTCACAAGGCCCCAAACATAATGGCTTGGACATTCATGGAACCAATGCCATTCTTTCAAGTTACTTCACAATAAAAGTGGAAAGACTGTAAGCATCCTCAAGAGTTGACAGCATGATTTTGTGAACCCAGTTCATGATCAATCAATGATGGTAATTCAGATTAAAATTGACCAAACTGCCAAAAGGAATGATTCCCCATCATTCAAAGTTCAGGCAGTGACTATTGGAATTCATTTTCAAGTAACGGAAGCATCCTTCCAAATTATGGGAGTGCTCTGCCACAGTCCTGCAGAAATGTATTGGTCCCTGAACTTCCTGGATACAAAATCAAATGCTAGCGTATCTGGCAACATGTGAAGGATGGAACGGGTGTCAATTTTCATATTTATGAGGAGTGGAATGGCGGTGATTTTGAATAGCTAAAAGGATTATTAAAGGGATGAACAAAACCAGCAATTTCCAAAGAGGTCTGCATTTTATGGAAGGAACTGCATTTGTACTTTTTTAAAGAGATGATGTCACCCCCCAAGACGTCCAGCTCAAGCGCCTATCAATGGTTACCTAATGGTTTCATTCACTTAGTCAATGAAAATACCATCTTCATGCAGGTGCATGCATATTATCCTGCTGTGCCTCATGTCATAAACTGTGAACTTCTTGTCCCGTCAGATGTGCTGTTCACACGTTTTCCAACAGAGGAAACAATAGGGAAATCCCTTCAACCTGGTAAAAATGTTGCCCTTCACCAATCATTAAGTTTTCTAAAAAATTATGCACCCTACGCTAGAACAATTTACAATTCAATATAGACAGTCGACGAGGTAACTTCACTTTCTGTCAAATCCACTGACCAATTCACTGAACTGTTCTAGACAAGTTTGCTAATGTCATCTACAATGTTGGCAAAAGATCAGAAGAATGCCAATTACAATGCTTTAAACTACCTTAAAAAAATAATTGGCATTAACCAAGTCATCACAGAACAGAAATTAACCTTATTCCATGGTGGAGCTAAAATGTTCAGTCATTGTACTTCATTAATATTACACTTACTTTTTGTAGGTCAAAAGAAAACGACCGGTAACTTCACATTGACTGGACCCAATCATTTTGCATAACGTCACTATCGCAAGCTACACCAATGCAATCGTCAGTGTCTGAAACCCAAAAGTACTAGAGTCTATCCAACCTTAGATGGTCTTCAGTCGCAGAGTCGGCGATCATGTCAGGACAATTGTTCAGCATTTGAAGCTCGTCTAGATCAACTGGTACCAGCCCTTCACGGAGACACTCGTCTGAGGGGAAGAGATCACCATCCAGAGTCATGTTTACCCCAAAATCTTTGCTCATGCTCAAATCATCGCTGTTCGAGAAATCTGCAATAATTCAGAACAACAGTCACAATAAAGAAGATTTAAATAATTTAATCTGGTTAATACCTGGAAAACTTCTGTTTTAGTGTCATTGTAAGCTTTCCAGAAAGGTGGTAGTAAAAATTTGGCAACACTGCATAGAATCCTGCTTCCACCGATGAGTATCAAAGGCAACTGGAACTGGGAATACACATGAAGGCAAGCTTACCAGTCAGTACAATGTCTGGGATGCTGGACGGAGTGTTGGGTGAAGTATTTTCCTGTGTGACTCGATTATACGGATTGTGCTGTAGAGGGGACGTGCTGAAATACCCAGGGTCGGGGGTCAACTCGTGGCTTCTCATTTGTGAGCTATCTTCATTCTGTAAGAAAGAGTCCAATGATAGCTCCAAATCATTCGGATATTCCAGGTGGGGCAGATAAACTAGGAATGTTGTCGATTATACAACCTACTTCTTCAGAAAAATCAATTTAAAATAATAATAATTTTAAAAAAAGACAATATTTGTATAATTTAAAATTTTCATTTGTATATAAATTTACATTACCATGCAGATCTGTTCAAAATGATGATGCAACGCATTCGCTTGCCCAATAAAATAATTATTGTGATCGGCGTTGGAATTCATGCTTCGACCAAGGCTGGTTGGGGACGTTGGACTCTGTGGAGAGCTCCCACATGGGCTGGTGTTCCCAAACTGAAATAGCAACATTCAAGTGAGCATCTCTGTCATGTTTTCCAATTAGTCATGTCACCCCCCACCCCCTTCTGACGTCTAACCTGGTGAGAAATGCAATCGATTAATAACAAACTTGGTCCAAGAGCTTCTGAGTTCCTCCGCTCAAGACTATAATCCTAATGAGCCTATGAGCATATCGATCTAGCATCAGTTCCCACTATCAAGAACGGATTGGAAGCTTGCTTCAGACAAATTGGAGTGATTATTCAAGCTATGAGAATATTTGAGTTCTAGACCCAACAAAAATGTCCGAATGAAATTTTTAACAACCAAAATACTTACTGGAGACTGAACAGGAGTGTTTTGGTGGATGGACGAAATTGGGGGAAGATATGAGGATGTGTACGAGTCTTGAAGTCTCTCCTGAAACAGTAGAACAAACATATCAGCAAACTGGAGAGGAATAGTAAAATGTCACAAGACTCACGATTCTTCTTTCAAACTTCAATCCTGCAGTCCAGCCAGCTACTTGTCCTACAAGTAAACGGTGTATTGAACAAGATACTGAAATCTAATGCCATTGTATAGCTCACTGTTCGTTGAAGGAAAAAGTGGAGTTCACAACATAAATCCATTATACCATCCAACATGGCATTTGATTGGCGAGGCTATACTATTATTAGATATGAAAACATGCCAATTCAGCAAGATGCTAAACAATAAGTCTCATTTTATATTCAAAAGCCACGAAAATAGCTGACAGCAATTGAATTGCGCAATCATACATGATATTGTAGCCCAAATTATTCTGGTCATCAAATAGTAAGCAGCAAGGCAAGTGGTTGGAAAGGCATGGAAAGGTGGAATGGATTATCAGTAGTTTGCAGTAAAATATGGAGAGTAGAAACAGGTCTTGAAGACATAAAACTTTCACCAAGCTGTTCTTTTCTAAATTGTTTCCTATACTGTACAACTACCCTCAAGTCAACCGCAATCCATACACAGCATAACTACCAATAAACTGATTAGGTCTCCACCTTTACATGCCTCACATAAGCCTGTAAGTGAAGGGACCACCAATGGGTCTTTCCATTTCAGTCAATTCACACGATGCCTGACAAGAACACAGCTGCCAAAATACAGCTGTCTTCAGGAGAGACGCAAACATTTTAGCGTGCATTTTGAACAATTTGCTGGGTTTACAACAATTTACTATCTAGGAACAGGCTCAACATGCGTTGCTGAACCAGATGTAGCTAACATACTGATACAAATTGACAGTTGTAAGAGAAGCTTGCTAAACTGTCTTCTTAAACAAACTTTTCAAGAATAAAAAAAATCAAATTTGATCATTTCTATTTTTAAGAACAAATAACTGACCTTACTATGATGAAGCGCTTTAAGTGAAGAATAAGAAGGCACAAATAGATGATTCTGCAAACACATATACAAGCAGGTGAACCAAAGCAAATAAAATAGGCTGATTGATGATTAAATTAGGTTGAAACCGAAATAAAATTCAAGGAGAACTCATTTGCTAGAAAATGAAGGTGCATGAGAACTAATAAATACACAAATCAGTTATCCAACAAGCCATTTTTAAACTCTACTATCATCCAATGGCATTCCTACAAAAAACCACGCATTGAGAATGAGGACAAAGTGGATGCATTGGTGCTTATCTACAATGCAAAACTACTCCACGACTAAAGTACTAAATAAGTTGTATGATTAAAATCAATGTGCGAGAAATTTGGAGTCTATATATATGCAAGTCCTCATTCTCATCATGCAGCGACTCAAACAACCAAATTTCAACAAATAGAATAGTACAATGGAATGCAAGTGGCAATCTTTTTATATTTTCTGACTTTTTTTTAGAATTCAGTTTTTAGAAGACCCTTCCAACCTATACCTACATTACTTGTACCATAGCTCGATTTACTTTTTTTTAACCCACACATTATTGTGACCCATGCTTTGCTTATACAGGATCTCAATTGTGAAACCGCCAATTATACTACTTGTCCCAGTCCAATGGTGATTGATTTAAATCTCCAGTCGAGTTAAATCTGCCCCAGATGAGCTGACTGAAACAACTTGTGAAAATAAAAAGAGTATGCTACTGGACTAGATGAGACATCCTGGGGCAATGGCCAATGACATGTAGCACTCTTGAAGAAACAAGAGGAATTTGCATTGGCGCCGTAGCATCGTCATTTTTTACTTTCTCGAGCCTGAATGTACCAAAATTGTTAGATAAGAGGTTAAACTCACAGCGTTGTTCATATGAGGGGATGGAGGTCCAGGGGCCTCGTTGGGGGGCGTGCCAACATAACTGAGTCTTCCGCTAGGACTGTGGGGAGTTGGGGAAAGACTACGAGTGGAGGCGCAGTACATGCTCTAGAAACAAGGTAATTTTGGAATGAGAAGACTGAAGGATTTGTAAATATCAAGACTTGTAATCCTAAACAGTTGGTCTTGATTAGAAAAAGGACTGCCATATTGGTGATTTTCACAATTAGAGTAGAACCACTTACGCAATGAGTAGTTTGGTCATCATGGTCTAGTGGTAAATTCAATGGAGAGGGCATGTGGAAACTGGTGAGATCCGGTAGAGAACCAGTGTTGTTGCCACTGATGGGTATTTGAATGGCACCAGGGTCCTGCTGCGAAGGGTATATGCTACAAGAGGTAAGAAAGGGTAACAACACGTTAAGAAATACCATAATTTAGAGTGAATGTGATGTGATATTTTGGACATTACCACCCCTCACCCGAAAACGGGATCCCGCAGGGAGGGGGTGCAGGCTTTGGATCTACGCACCTTATACCAGGAACACGTGGCATATCGTTGACTGAGCGTGGTCTCCCATCAGGGGAAGCTGACGACAGTCTTCTTCCAGAGTCGTATTCGTCCATCAACATCTGGGACTGGCACTCCAAACCTTGGTAACAAAGAAAACTGAATGAGTCTAAAACATATTTTATTCACCAATAAAAATGCATAAATTTGCGGCGAGCGAATGTAATGCCAATGCAAAGATGATCAAAACAGTTGGTTTGCGTCACAAATTGATTCGATTCATATTCCTAGGGAGCTTCATCCAGTAGTGATTCATCATCGCAGTAGGACCTTGTAATGAGAATGGATGCAAGATCTATTCTAACAACTCGTTTTAGAACTTTCCTCGATTCCAGGTAGCTGCTTATCTTTTCTTCAAGCTTAAAGGGTTATAATTTTATTTTCGGAATATAATCAGAAATCTATACAGAGCCTACACATAACAATTTGGCAGTTCTGAGATCACCCCGTTTTTCCATGAACAACATCCAACATAAGCCTCATTGAGATAACCCATTCAATGCATCAAAGACGAATGGATATTCACATGAGACACATCAACGAAGTAAGGAAAGAAGTACAATATCCGAAATTAAAGCGTTGTTCAAAGGTTAGGGCGCTTACTTTTACGATAATTTGCGCTTTCGTGGGAACTAGTATGAAGGGCTGAGTCACTGTGAGTTCTCCTCCATGGTGTGTCTGGAGGCGGAGACAAGTACACCCCGCTGTAGGGGGCCATACGTTTCTCAGCAGGTCGAGATCTCATGGGGCCCACCGCGCTACGTGGGCGCTCTCTGTGGCCTTGATTTGAAGAAGGAGAACTGTCAATGTCGTCCATGCAGTTCAACGATGTCTGAAATCAAAATCAGATCAATTTTGGTCTAAGCGAACAATGCTGAGAGAATTCTATTCGTCTAATCAGTCAGCTGCGACAATTAAGATATTATGAAGCTAGAAACAAATTGTGACATCGGTTTAGGAACACGATTTACATCATAGTGTGGAAACTTTGTAGAACTTCATTAAAGCGAGGACGATAAGAACAAATATGCCACTCTCACCAATGATACCATCTAAGCTTTGGGGCCTCGAAAGTGAGCTGGTTACAAGCTCTCTGTGAATGATTTGAACGAGAGGATGATACTGAAAATTATCGTCAACTTAGTACAACTACCGGCTACTAGCTTATCCACCCCTATACAACCTATATAGAATGACAAGAACAACCGCCAGAAGGCGGCTTAAGAACATGATTCTGTGGCTGCTGTATTTTTCATGATCAGCTTATCCTAATAAAAGTTGCCCTTTGAAGGTAACACATTGCAATTATAAACTGGTTGCCCAGAACACTTCAAGAAAACCCATCTCCCATCAAGGTTTACTCATATAAAACTTAGCACCATCATCACATTCAATTATTCTTGTTTTAGATAAACAAAATTTATGATTCTCCCCCTATGTAGCGGGAACCTTTGACCAGACAGAAGCCATGCGAGATCTCTGGCAGTTGAAATCTCGGTGAAATATCAACGGACACAAAAGAACTCGTATTCAGAACCGAAGAATTGTTTAGTGATGATAAGACATGAAATATTATCGAGCCGTGCGTCACAATACGTAACAGCCTCCCATTGAATCGGCACAGGGGTACCCGATCCAACTGACCGAACCATTTGGTAAGCGACGTGAATATCGGTAATCTAGTCGGCAAAAGCAGCTCCGAAAATAACAACACTCGTTTCATTTGACATCTGTCAGTCAGATCTACCTCGCATGAATCGAACGACTTGACCCTTGGCGACTCAGCAGACGACATAAATATGGTCCAACTCGGCCAGCGGATGCGTCAGCATATAATTAAACAAGGGATGCAGTATAAATATCGGCATTATTTTCCCAAGGTGCAAACCAATCGCCGGAGACTAATTTGAGGAAACATAAACCTCTTATGGAAGGAAATGCACAATAAACCCTACTATGAAAATAAATGAAAAGTTTCATCGACTCACTTTGTGTGTTGCATCGGACACTTCCTTCATAATCCTATTAAATTCAGCCGTCTCCTCTGCTTGCTTTTGGTTGTGCAAAGCGATTTTCTCGCTAAATTTCCGTGGATTAGCCATACCTGTGGTGCGATTCATCCAAACATTAATGTTGTTGTTTGTCGCAGACCTTAGATTAGCTATCTCAAACCAGCCACATTGTTTTCGCACATCGACTGACTCCCAACATCGATTCTTCCATAATGTACACCGTCGCTGAGAACGAGAGGTCGTCTCATAGTAGAGATCACCTCTGACGTCACAAGTGTGGGTAACACAAGCCGTGACCCACCTTTTGTGCTGGGTAAACCCGTTCGTAGGGTACAGATCTTCCTGTGAGGATGAAAAGATATAATTTACGAGTATTATACATTATAAGGTGCCCTCGCTAGTGCCTCAACGATAATACTACTTAATAACATTCATCGCACCATTTTTACAGAATGTTTTTCAAAAAATCTAAAATTGCGGACTTTTAGATTTCATATTTATACCACTGTCGCCGCCGTCCAACAAAAGAATAGTACATGGCAATGAATTCTGAATTTGTAATCACGAGATTTTTTTAAATCGACGATAGTGAGGGGCCATTTTAAAAGATTCGGGATTGATACCTACATAAAAAATTATATGCACGATCAACACCAACTCAGTGACTAACTTTTGTTTTTCAGCTATTCTCTTTCTATAGATTAAACATAAAAAAAGAAAAAAAAAGTCATCATGTCACAACACTAAAAGCTGACGAGGAAAAACAAATGGGGCGGCAGTAAATGAAATTATGATCTCTTATTGCCATAATCGGTATTGCCGATTGAATGCCTTATCCTGCCTGCCTTTCAGCCCAAAGCCAAAATAGCTTTCGACATCGAAATTTCAATCCTGTGTCTCGACGAGGAAGTATCCAGTACTTGTTCAATTTTTTCGTATTTTGTGGTGGAATTAATTCGCAGTGAGTCCTTTATGAATCAAAGCATGTCAGTCTCATCAAAACGATACCTAATCTCAGAAACGGCATGAATGGCATTTAGGAACAGCTTCCTAATGTTTCAAGTGTAAATTTTGAACGAATAAATGTGGGTTTCAAGTTTTAAATTGCTCCAGGTGATAATGGATTATTCCCGCAGGTATTCGACTCAATATATCCATATGAATACTTAAAACTGGGTTTCCATAGCCAGTGAATACGCAACAGAGCTGCCTGAAAAGAGGAGTTGAGCTTGATCGTGGTAGGATTCTCCACTAACGCCAAAAATGAGTTCTGAAGCAGACTCCCTTGATTGCTGAACTAGACCTCAAATCATTGAGGATATTATATAGACGCCTATACTTTCAATGCGCTCGAGAAATTTTCTAAGTGACGGCATGAAAGACATGAGGTGCATGATTGCCAAGGACAAAACAATACCTAACTAAAAACTTAATTGACCAATAAAAGTAACACCACTTTGTAGAGGGTGTGTGTAGAAGGCCAACCTTTGACATTCAAGGTTTTGAACAAGCTTTTCGATTCCCATCGTTTTCTTCAGAGCCAGGAGACTACAGTCAGTCATAGATGAAAGGAAATACTAAGTTACTAACACATTGGTAAATCATATATAATTACGATAAAAAATCTAAACAAATCACCAAATTTGACAACGTTGGGTAACACTCATGGGTAACGTAGCATAATAGCATAATTATAGTGAGGGACAATGGTAAACTATACAATATCAAGTATATTATTATTAGCATTTGGAATCGCAAGTTCGATAAATTTGATTTTTCGATAAAAAGAGGTTCAACAGTAATGGTGCAGAACATTCTACAGTATGGCGATTAGCCAAAACAGGCGCGTAAACTCTCATCATTGTGGAGATTTAAAGAAGAAGTGGTTCAAGGAATGACCAATCAAAATCAGGCACTTCAAGTAAGTAGTCTAGATTAGTAAAATTTGCTGTGCATAATAATACAGTATTAGAACCAAGACAAATGATTCAATGACAACTTGCGTTAGTCCGACAATTATTAACAATACACACAAATGCAAATAAGAATGCTTGCTCTTAGCATTGTTATTAGGTAACCAGGAAAAGATAGTCTAGTTGCGTTTGAGTCGTACAAATAAAGTTACGAGCACAACTCCACTGAGTCCTCCTAGATTACAGGAGGACTGGAAATTTCTAAAGACTCAACAATAGAAGATAGTACTTCTAAAATATGTCAATGCGGTTTCATATGCATTGATGAACAATTTGTCAGAAAAAATAGCTAGAAGAACATTATAGAACATTGATAATGTTTTAAACGCATAATACCTGGTGAGAATGTAGGTAGTTATCCAAAGGGGGTTACAGGCTATCAAACATGAGAGCAATAGTTCCAAATGAAAATTGTTTGAATGGGAATGATCAACGCAACTTTTGAGTTCCTCATCAGTCATGAACATTATACATAATTTGTGCTCTTTCACAGTACTGCTCTCAACACCAGGCGTGATACAACGGATCGACGTGTTATATTGCAGTCACTCCCAGATGATGTTTCAACCACTATTAACATGGACTCATGTTTTAGCCATGACCTAACTACCAAAAACCGTTCGCGGGGAGGGTGACGCGGGAGCGGAACGCCGGAAGGGTCACGCGGGAGTGTCACACGGGGTTTTATAAGACAAGAAGAAAATACCGTACCTACTTCCTTGTAAGGTAGTAGTGAGTCATCAGAAAATACCGTACCTACATCCTTGTAAGGTAGTAGTGAGTCATCAGTCACCTCGTATAGACATTCGTAATAGACATTCCGATTGCAGACGGCTAAAACATGGGTCCATGTTTATCGGATTTTAGCCGTAGGCTCTAAGCGGAAAGCAGACGGGGGTCCAGGGGGCTTGCCCCCTGGCGAGGCCCAGAGGGCCAAGTTGATACTATCATATTCAATGATATCAGATGTCCCTGGAAATATGATTGCTACACTAAATCCCCGACTTTTATATTGTTGCTCATAATAATCAATGGAATTATTCACAAACGAGTATCACACCGAAATAGTCCGATTCGGTAAGGGCAAAAAGCAGATAAGTCAACTGGGCAGGCCAGTGAGACCTAAGTAAGTTGTTGTCAAATACCTGGGGCAAACGGTTTTTTTAATCCGGCTGAAAGATAGAAGACAGATCAGTTTATTCGCTAGGTCATGCCATAAACTACAGTCATAACCCCATAGTCATGACTGCAACCCCTCAACTACAGCTAGGACATTTTCAGTCAACATTCGAATTCTCTGACCCATGTACATTGGTTCATCGTCCAAGAATACACATAACCGGCATCCCATATGACATTAAAAAAAAAGTATCGCCAAACGCTGGATATACATAAGATTCCATGCTTTGACTGAGAAAAATGTGATGCAGTTAGTTGAAATGTATCATATTTTGTCATATAACAAGAAATGAATGGAATAACATAGAATCAAGCAGACTGCCTCTATTGTATACTAAATCACAAACATAATTATGATAAATGCCAAGAGGAGATCAAAGGGTAAATTCGTCACTAAATTAAATGGTTGATTCATTCAATTCATCAAGGCTTTTGGACAAGTCAACTTCTAGATAAATTCTCTCTAGTAGCTCATCATGATTATGAAACAGAAGATTAGCATCAGATATCCATTGCACATACCTACTAAAGAGAAATGACCTTAACTGAGGTAAGTACATCTTATGAAGATATTAACCCTAAATGCGGCAGCGAGGAAATTACATCTGACATTTACGAGAGAGAATTGCATAATTAGAGCAACAAAATTTCGCTAAGGCTCAGCTGGATCATTCAAATGCTCGAACCACCATTATAAGAGTAGTCTGCTTTGTTGTGCATGATTAATTGCCCGTTCACAAAATAAAAGCTATCAGATCTCGTTTCAAATGGGTTGTTGATCATCTCCGTCACTGCAAAAAATGTATTTCTTTGAAAAATAATGACTCCACAATTATGAATCCACGAAACTGTGATTTTCCCTCAATTGCTTACCAAGTGATTTGGAGAGGTTAGGAAAGTGGTATATGTGCTCACAGGTGTTACAGCTGTTTGGTATGCAGAATCCAAATTCAAAATCGAAACTCTTGAGCAGTTTGTCCTTGAAATAGTGTCTTTCAATCATGCGAAAATTGGAAATGGGGTGGTCTCCAACTGTGAATTCGACCCTGAAAAATGTTTACCTACATTACACATGTTCGTTGGTTTCTCAGATCGTTGAAAATCTCAATGAAGGCAAGAGCGCAGCATGAACAGTGCTTATAAGGATACGTACGTGGCGCCTACAGTTTTCAGTTTCAAAAAGTGAGGAGTAAACTGATATCTGACAAACCGCCCAGCGTTTGGGTCACTTTCGGAATCGCTATTGTTCTCCAGTTCAAGACTGTCTAATAGGGCCCCTAGAATCATAAACAGCAAGGACACAGAGTGAAGGTATAATATCAATCTCGAAACTTTTTCATACAAATCCAAAATCCAAAAAAATTGATTACCTGAGGACTGAACAACAGGAATGTCACCATCTTCTTGATCTGAAAAGAGAAAAACATTAGAAAAAATAATTTTTTCGATAAAGAATCATTTATTTTTTGGTTTATTGGTTTTATGGTATTATGGTGGCTGGGAAACAAAGTAACCTAAGAACCTCTTTGACAACCTATTTAGACCCAGTAGGGAAGGAGGCCTGGCTGGTGTCTATTGTGTGAGCCAAGCCTCATTCACTATTGATAGGAAGTCAGTGCTCTATCCACCTCGTAATGGATGCTTCTCGAAGGGCAATAGTACCTGGAATTGAGAAGGTATTATACCCCCCCCCCCCCCTACTGCGAGTAGAATTAAAATGTTTACTATTTCAGATAGACTTCCCCATAGTTGGTGCAGAGATAACCGTGCAAGGGTGAAGTGAAACACAAAATACTGCAAATGATTCCGAAAGTATTAGAGTTCAATGAGGGTTTTAATTGTGTGAGAAAGCGCAGATAAGCGCAGTTTTTCTGCTAGCTTGTCTCCCTAGTTATGTTAAGTAAATAGGGTCAGTATAGCTAATAAATATAGCAGAACGATTCACCACTTACTTGATGGGGGAGGTTTGGATATCTCGAACAGCACAGTCCCAGATTCCAAGTCTCTAATTTTGAATCTGACGAATTCGATGTCGTACAAGTTGGCTTCTGGAGGGCATAAGTAGTCTGTAACATTGAATTCACATGGGTAATGCATACTGAACTGATGATTACAAGAACTTGAGAGGCTCAGAGGAAGTGTACTGCTGATGAGTGATTGGAACAAACTCATCTTGTTCATCTACCTTCAGGTGGCAAAAGCTCTTCAGTTTTATCCAAGTGTTAAATCAACCTCGATAATGGAGTCACCACTGGGGAATAGAAATTGTTTTCTTTTTTTCTTACTTTTGGTGATTCTGTTGAGCTTGAGAACATCATCCGGACTAACAACCGACTTCTTTAGAAGTACTTCTTCCGTGATGCAGTTGTCGTCTGTAAAATAGAACCTGGTTTGAAATAGAAAACCGAAACAACTTGCAAAGAAATGCGTGCAAAGTGGATGCATGGGGAGTAATCTCCTAAATCAAGACGTACAGCCAATACGCCAGACATACATCCCCAACATTTTGCATCAATAATACAAAAATACCTACGGCCATCCAGGTCCAGGAAGGTATCCCGAACTCAGATTATCGAAATTTCATGGCAGCAAAGTTATCGATAGAGTGCCAAATAGCTGGTTGGGTTGGTCTATCAACAAGTGACTTGCGAAACATGCATGATTTGCATGGGTTGATGTGCATTGTAGTTCTACACTTACCCATTATCTACGTTCGAGAAAGTTCTACGGAATAAACTGGACTGCATCAAAAATAAACTCCACTTCTCCGCACGCAATCAAAGACCACCAACTTATTAATATGAAACCATCAGCTTGCTACTCACACACAAGAAAAATGACAGATCACAAGAGCCCAAGTTCAGTCGAGCGATGCAGACTTTACTGAACGGCTCCGATTTTTTAGTCATTCAAACTACGTTAAGTAACATTATTATAAATATAGATAGAGAAGAGTTACCTAAATCGTCTGGAGATAGGTTCAAATTCGAAAGGCTGCCGCTATTTCTTGTTGAATTCATAACAATATTCATTTTCTAAATAATAACAAGGGGAACCAGAAGGTTCCAATTAGTAAAATAACCTTCTCTCTTGTTGCCATGGTGTCAGAGCAACACAAATGCTTCAACAGTAACCAACACTGTGGGTAATATTTTTCCTTGAATGATGACACAAAAATCCGATTTTTTTTTTTTAAACAAAACCAGAATTTTAATGAGGATAGCGAAATCCTTCATGTTTGGAAACTCACAGACAAGTTCCCCCCCCCCCCCCGTTTCGAAACTGAAAATAGGATAACTAGTTATTTTCTCTAAATATTCCCTTTCTACCTGTTTTAAACGTGCTATATTCTTATCAGAAATCATGGCGTGTACCTGCACCTTTAAATTCAAGGGTAACTATTCATAGGGCCTAGGGTGTAATAACCTAGTATATTATACTAGGGATCGGACATCGAAGCCACAACATCGATGTTGACGTCGATGCCAACATTGCGAGCAAAACATCGATGTCATTTAACATCGTTGACATAAACATCGATGTTTTTAACGGCTAAACATCGATGTAGTCTGCCAATTAAATCATGTTTCTCAAAATTTGTTTAGCTTGATTTCATGTTTTAAATGTAACAAAAAGATAATGCTATGCACATTGTAGATACTTCTTATATGGCTTATATCTAAGCCATTCGACTCCTTCACAAAAAAAAAACCCCACTACTCACTTTTAGGAGGCATCCTCCAAACACCAAAACCGGGCGCTATTATGAAATAATGGCCGTCAAGCGTAAACAAACTACTACTCGGTTAAAAGTGAAGCAACAGTGTTACCAATATCAGTTATCAAAAATAGATAACTTCAATATTCTTCTTCATATTCTGATCAAAGCTGTTGCTGTTCAACACAGCAAAATGTAGGTAGGTACATTAATGAAATGGGCAAGTTTTACTTGCTGGGGAAATTAATATTTTAATAATATATTAGTAAATAATATCATTTTATAAACGCAAAAAATCGTTTAAATTTCTTCCAGATCGTCATTAAATTATCATGAAATCACCATCGATGTTACTCGGCAGAAACATTAATGTATCAAAAACATCGGTAGGTCACCATCGATGATCAATAAACATCGATGTTGAACATCGAACATCGGATCTAAAACATCGATGTTTCGAAAACATCGGACATCGATGTCCGATCCCTATATTATACCTACTACTCAGTAGAAGCTTTCCATAAAATTGTGTTAGCTCACAGCTTGTTTGCAGCAGATTACTCACTTTTTAGTACAAACTATTTTCCAAGTATAATGAAACCTTTTCTGTATGAATTAAAACCCATTCCAAACCATAAAAATAAGGCAGGTTACAGAAAATAGGTATATGAGGCACCTATATTTGGTATTTAGATTCAAAGAAGATTTACAAGAAGAAAAAAATATGCCCTCAATCGATTTTTCTGATTGCGCACTATACAAGCTCAAACAATACACTTACATTTTCTAGCGAAGTGTGATAAACCATGTTGCATTGTTTTCCTTCGCCAACTCGCGTTGGTATATTAATTTTTTGTATTCTATTTCAAGGAGAAATCAACAAAAGATGCATATATATACGATTCTTGAAAATCGCTGAGCGGGATAAAAAGGAACAAAATCGCGTTGAGAAGTTTGAGGACTGCGCGAATCCCAGGAGTTTTTCATTTTTGAGCGCATTCCAAAACATGGAGTTAGAAAAATGTGTTTCTAGCACCTGTACCGTAAATTGACGATCTTAACTGGGTGGGGGAGAGGGCTTGTGAGACACTGTAAATGTTTATCTAGGAGGGGTACCCACGAATAAAAAATGGTTCATGGGATTGAGGCACAAACCAGAATGTAACCTTACGACGTAGGTACCCTTGGGGATTTGGGAAGAGTACCTGGTCTACTCTAGTCACCGCCCGAATATTCTGGTGATGCTCCACTGATACCGAAGAATTCCTAATTGTTAGATTACGGAATGGACCAGCTTGAAAAATCTCCTCTCAGATCTAACTCACCTAACACCCTTCGCCATCAAAACCCTGTGGCTTCTCCCCCATGTTGGTTTGACTTTTACACCAACATAAACATACTTAGTTGTTCATGTGCTCTGTCTTCCTACAACCAATGTAGGATGCTCACTTTGATGTTTATTATCAATATTATTGGGTTTACCTGGTTACACAGATAAAAATGTACCAAAGCCCATTACAAGGTCATTTCCAGGTGAGAGATAAATCATAGGGATATAGGAGGGAATCGAGAATTCTCGTTAATTTTTAAATATTACTTTATCAGAAACAACTCGGTTTTTAACGTGTGTTATAACATTCAACCAGTATATTCATATACAATCCATCATACCACGAACACTCTAAATTCAGATATTTTCTGGTTCTTAGCCACCACAATACTCAAGGACATTGAACAAACTCATCCCATGCTCGTTTTTTTTTTAATGGTAAATAGACTGATAATTGTCACGCTATTATTTTACAATGACATTAAGAAAATAATACGTTATATGAAATGATGAGCATAAAATTAGCTTTTAACTGTACAAGACCGGTAATACAAATAAACTATCTGGATAACATTCCATTCTTTAATCTGTATGAATGGATGTTTATAAATTGCTGGAGTTGCATTCGTCTTCCAACTTCCAACAAACCAATTATTTAGGGGTATATAGGGCCACACTTGGAAAACTAAGTAGAAACCCCACATTTTAATTGATATCTGAACAACAACGACGTATAGAGGAGAATCTCATCAGAGGGCAAGGCGGACATTAGCGTACTTAAATTAAAAATTTATCATTTATACGAGCATAATGAATATCTAGAGTCAGATGCATTGCCTCATTCAATTTAAGAAGCAACTCTCCAGGTGGATGTGCGCCTCATTAAAATCCCATACTCTTTAGTAAGCGGAGCGAATTGTTTAAATGTTTGGCAGCAACGTGATGAATTTTAAGATCCACCTTATAACGACGGAAGGTCCCTTTACAAATAAAACTTGTTTATAATGTCAATAGTTTAGCAGTTAGCATTTCTATATTGAACAGCAATACACAGGTTAACCATGCTAGAATGGTAACATCATTGGTCAGAATCAATCATACACATGAAAATAATTGGATTATTGAACAAAAGCTGTGACGCAAAAGGGCTGAAACCTGACAATTATCTTTTTGAATGTGTTTTGATTATTCATCAGTTCTCTCTTAGGAAACTAAGGACCCCATCAGTAGGTTTTTCAAACCAGTAGATTATTTCAAGGTAATAATCAGCAGAAGAGAATGTTTCAAGCTAAACTCATGTTCCGCACTCTATTTTTAATTCTATGTTGCTTTATTGCATTCATTCTATTGAATTTGGTCGATTTGTTGGTTCAACCTACGCAATTCAATGGACTCCTATAATTCGGTGTTGAATGAAATGTTGGAAGATGAGAGGGCAATTCGAGGAGAAGTAGGTTCAAAAACACTTCATAATGATGTTCACTGCTACCCCCTTATCCTCATGGGTCTTTGTTAACCTGACTTATCTTAGAATGCAAATTCAGTAGCGGCAAATAAGGGTAATTACAGCTGTGAAAAAATACTCAGCAGCAAACAAAACGAAACAATATTGGCCTTCACAGCCCTTGTGGGTAATGCTTAATATTATTCCTGTTTCTCCAGGGTTGCTTTATCGTCTGAGGAAACTCAAAAGTATCCGAAGAGAGCAGTGAACATTTTTCAAAGTTTTTATAACGCTAATACCTCAGTAGACAACCCATAGAATTGGTTTGACCAAGCTCAAAATAACTTTATCAGGACAAACAAGTTGATTTATAAATGAGCTAACAGCCCATCTACTCTTTAATAATGATTGTTATAAATAACGAATATCATGCCAATTAATATTTTATGAAACTAATAAATATCACATTTAACATCTCAAAGCAGCAACGCACTGAGAAATAATGGAATAAAATCCTTTATTTCTATTCCCAGATTCATATTTTCAGATGTAGCACACAACTTGCACCTCTAGTGAGGCTTTTAGTCACCCATTTTTTTAAATTTACAAGTACCAGTATTATTATACAAGTTAACAACATAAATTTTGAAAGGTTTCAATAGTGTTAACTTCAAAATAGACCTGAGAGACAACCAATTTTGGAGAAAAATCATGTTAGGAACATAAAATGGGGTTCATATCCTAACTGGGGTAAAAACTCACCAGCAACTGCTACTTACAAATTTAAATTTTTCCCAGTTGTTATGAACGCATGACGCTCTTTTGATCTTGGAGGAAACTCCTAATAGATATCAAATCACAACTGAACCTGAAGATAAATAGAGTAGATACTCACAAAAACTCTTTCATCTAATTGGGAAGAGATATATCGTTTACTGTTTCCACACTTCCACTTTGGAAAAAAATAGCAAGGTCTTTATAGGCATAAAAATATATTTCAAAGAGACTTTTTTTGTTGGATTATTTACAAAATCAAAATGCCAATGAAGAAACAGGCTAACAGAATCACAGACACAGGAAGAACTTATCTACATTATGAGAAGAGTATTTAGACTTATTGGCCTATTAAAGGCCTAACTGTGTACATTAGCAAAATCACTTACTTGTATACATACACATACACATGAAGGGGACTGGGAGACCAGCCAACTGTGCAAATGTTGCGCACAACAACCTCAATACCAAATCTCAACGCTGGTATGATAATTATGTAGATCATCTCATCTACTATATATATATAATCTTGCATCGTTGAAGACTCAGGAAGTCCGCCAAAGGCGCCTTTACTGAATGAATCATAGAGAGGGTTTAATGGGCATCAGGTCACAGCTTACTCAAACAAAGAAATGCTTATGGTAACAAGTCAGCTAGTTTTAGCAGTTTGCCTGAATGTGGGGGCGCAAGATGCGTCTACTCTAGGCAATTTGCTTTGGACGGGGATTCACTGAAAAAAAGAAGTGATTTATAAATTTGATAACAATTGGAATTAAGAAAAGCATACAACATATTAGACATTGGAATTTGGGGGTGGGAGCATACAAGCCCTTCTAACAGCACTCTCGGGCCATGGGTTTCTGGGAATACATGCAACAAGGATCTGAAGGCCTTTACATAAACAGAATCTTCAAGCCCTTTCAAGATCAGCATTCATAGATAACAACAGATTTGGGTGGTTCTGCAGAAATTTGTACAGCATAAATGCATATACATATGAATTAACCATCCGGCGGGCGCGCCTAGGTGAGTCACACAAGCGAGAGTGTGCCGCACTCCATCCAATCATATTGGATTTCTGGCTCGAAAACGCAATTTTTTTAAAGTGAAAGGAGGTTTTTTAAAAGGAAAAAGGTTATTTGAATAAACATTTGAAAAAATATCAACGTCAACATGGTAGCTACCTACTAAACAAACTCCGTTGAGTTCTCATCAACCGTCATAAGCTAGTAAATGTAAAAAATAAAAATTGTAAGTTTGAAAATGTAAAAAATTCAAGACATGAAAAAATTGAAGAACAATTCTGAAAAATGGAGAAAAATTACTTCAATAAGCGGCAACATAGGTACTTTTTGAAGCGGTAAAATGATTCATCGTAGATAAGTCATTGAAAGAAAAATCAAAGCTCCAATTTTCAATTTGTTTTTCCAGGGTTTAGACCCCGCAAATCTACGCCCGCCAGAAGGATAAACGCAATGGCCATAAGATTGAAAGAAGCATAAATACATAAGAGAAGGAAAGCAATAGAGCCTGAAGTAGTAAGAGTGTCCAACATAGCACCCCATACAAGTACACGTACACTGTTAAGGGAAGTACGATTCATAAAATTACCACTCTGACGTTAAATTTAGGTATGAATTTTCATTGCTCCCAGAAACACAAAGACAGTTTCTGTAAAAGACGAGAAGTACAAACATTATATTCGAAGGCATTTTGGTCAATCTGGGAGCGTTCTCCGCAATTTCTTTACAGGTACAATTGGCCCATCCTCTTCCTCACTCTCCAAATCGTCGTGCAGGTTAGTGTGAGCAAATAAAGGAAGAAACTTGGAGAGAAGAGACTCCAAGAACTCCTCTAAAGTCATACCATCAGCATAAACCTGACTTCCAATCTGAAATTTAAAAAAAAATATATATATATTTTTAAGGTGGTGTATTGGTAAAAATGGTGTATTCCTCCTTAAAGGAGTATATCTCCGAAAACGGTATTTAAATGTACAGGGTAGACTCGTCTGAGCGATAACATGAATAAGAAGAAGTGAATGTGCAACATACTGGGTTGAAATGGAACGCATTCCGAAATACAAGCCGTATTTCGCCAATGAATTCACGCAAACTACAGTAGTGAGAAGGATCCGATTGGGTCAATCTTTTCCGAATTGCGTCGAAGCACATTGGCTTGCGTATCACTTTGTGATACTCGACATTCTGAAAATGAAATTATTTAGGTGACGAGGCAGTAATTTCACGTTCGCGGCCAAGAAAATACGCTGAGAGGGAAGAAAAGATACCTCAGGTGGAACAGGTTCACGGAAGTGCAAACTACAGTCATACTGACAGTAGAGTTCTAGAAGGATGCGTTCACAAATGCTGTGTTCTTCCTCAGTAAGTTTCCCGTTCCGAGAGTGTTTCTTCATTCCGCCATATGGTAAGGAACTGACGTCTCTGCAGAGTGTGCATTGCCACAATTCTCTATACCAACAGAAAATTGAATAAAATGTTGTCAACTGTACAGCGAACAAAGCCAACGACAACGCATGTATTTTCTTACTGGGGAACACGAGGGAGCGAAGGGATGTGACAATTGATGTGGAAAACTTTGGGACAGTTGTCACAGCAGACAAGCTCTCCGCCATCCATACAAACTGCGCACCAGTCCTCATTGGGATCCTCCTTTTGCCACTCTCCTGAAAACAAAGTGAGAGAGGAATTGCAAATAACGATGGCACAAAGTTTTGGCAGAAAAAAAGAACAAAATAGCCTTTGGTTGGTTATTTGTTGAATAACCAATTTATGTTTTTATGCAAAAAGCCAATCTCTCTGATTCGGCCCAACATTTTTTCTGGGGGTTTCAAAGTGTCTAGATCAAAATGAGCTAATGTCCGTCCACGCCTACTTTGGTAGTATGGATTTTCGAGATTATCGACGATCTAGGCATGTGGGGTATTATTTTCTATTGAATTTAGGACACTGAATCCAATGAAACCGGTCCTGGAACGATTGGCGCTCACTGAATGAGGTTATGGGTCAAAATGGGTATCTAGCTGAATTGAAAGGAATGAGTCTCCCCATGCGCCTGGTTCAATGAATAACCAACCCCTCTGAAATAATTTGCAGCGTTTTCTTCCTAAGCCATTTCAAATTCCCCAATAGCATTATGTAAGCACATTTCACGTAACCACCTGGAATCTTCTGAGGTGCTGGTTGAGGCTGTGGGGTGCTTGATTCAGAATTTGAAGTTGACCCTGTAGAGCTGTGCACAACGCTGTCCCGTTTACTGATAGCTGCATCCACTGTGTCCTTGTCAAGGTCTGATAGCGTCCTCAAAACATCGTCGAGGGAAGCCTGCAAACAAAAATATAAACAGATTTCCAAGATATATCTAGACAACCATTCATTACCATATTTTCAGAATTACGTACTTGGCATAGCGTATCTAGAGCCTCAGCAACTTCTGGTCGATTAGGCGGATGACTGCTGGGAGGGGTTTCAGGGGCAGAAGATGAAACGGTTGTAGGTGTGGGAACTGTTGGAGGCGTCTTTGACTTAGTGAGCAGAATTTTGAACGATGGGTCAGGAAATTTAGCAAATGATGGTGATACTGGCGGGTGGCTAGTCTGATTATTGTCTGTTTGAGGTATGTGCCACAACACACCAGTTGGCTGGAAGTCCACAAACAATGAAAACAGCATTAAGGTCCAACAGTATCAACAAAACATGGTAGGACATCCAATAAATAAAAGCTACGCTCACCACAGCAGCTTTTTGCTGTTGCTGCTGCTGCAGCAATTGTTGGTGCTGTTGTTGCTGCATTTTAGCGATATTACGGTTGTTTGGATGTCCTCCCCAGGGAGGGGACGAGCGGCTATTAGTGGGATAATTTCTACAGACAACGAGCCGTGGCATCATACTGGGGGGAAGCTTGAAATGAAAAAAAAAATATATATATTTATCAGTCAATCCAGTATGGACAACTGGAATATATCAATGAATAGAAATACAGCAACATTTACCTAGTTTCCTATGAATGTCAAAGGGAAGGAATGTAGAAGTATTGACACTTTTTCAAAGTCATAAAAAGCTACTGCACCTGTTTTCTAACCTGACACTCTCAAGGAAGTTATTGACTGGAACCATATTTCAAAAGGCTCAACTTAGTTATGTAAAATAAGGAATGAAGTAGGCACTTCACTATTCTGGTAAATTATCAATAAGTGCGGTACTAACAAGCTACTCTCAAACATTGTCATATACCAACTTCATATTCCTTTAACAGGGAAGCAGTATCGATTACTCACAAATGGCGTTCTGATGCTAGAAATGTTACCTATATTCTTTGCATACTAATGCTGCATCTCTTCCATTTCCACTTATTCAATCCACTATATTATGAATGAACAAGGGCGTTGAGCAGACTCTTACACATACCTGTCTGTTCATTGTCATCAGGTTGACTGAATTTGAAGGTGGGTGCCGGTTCCCTCCAGGTCGGGGTGCCATCCGGAAGATGGTGGCAGCCTGGGCCTGAAAAAGAGGAACATACCTTTGATATAGAAGTTATCATCCACCAGTATGAAGGTCACCAAGGCGTAGACATAATGGGCTGGATGAGAAGTGTATCAGGTGCAGCCACTGATTAGACACCAGCAGAACTGTTGGGAATGGCAACAATGAGAAACCACTTACTGGCCTGTACATGTTTGAAGTCGAAGTTACCTGCTGATTGGCAGCGACTCTGATCACGTTTTGACCTGTAAACGAGAAGATTACATGCCAACCTGGAGCAACTTTTGGGAAATCATAAATATCTATCACAAATGGTGCCTTCAACCCCAGGCAGCCCCCCCCCCCCCCCCCCCCTCAACATCGTCCAAATGGTAGTAAACAAAAAAAAAAGTTTCTCTCGTGAATCCTCAAATTTTTTTGTAAGGATCTCAAATAACATATATGCTTCCTATATTGTGTTCATTATTTGAAACGACAAAGTATTTAATTAGGAGGGCCCAACTAATCTATCTTTTAAATACTTGTAACTATGCCAAGCTTTACTTTCCAAAGTACTCACCCTGTGGTTGTGGACCAGGTTGTCTATAATTTGAAGACTGTGCAGAATGAGCTGATTGCCAGTTGCCGCCACTCTGGACCCAGTCTTGGCCAGAAGGATTCCCACCAACGATTGCACAGTTTGAGGGTTGAGGTTGACCAGGATAATTCTGTTGGGTAACTAAATTCCTGTGATGAATGGTATTTGCAGGGGTGATTATCGGTTGGGGAGCAGGGCCAAAATAGAATTGACCATCTTGCGATCTGGACAACCCTAACCCATCTTTGAAAGCAGACCAAGGAGTTCTGCTCTTCTGGCTTGCCCCACCAAGCACATGATTGGCAGTAACAAACTCCGGTTTAATGTTGACTTGTTGGGGCTGTTGAGGAAGCTGGGGAGATTTTTGGGGCTGATAGACACTCTGTTGTGGAAATTCTTCAGTGAAGCTGCCATTTTCGGAGGAACAGCTATTATCTGCGCCAGCTGCAGGCTCAGACTTGACTTTTGCAAACCTGGAGAGGGCTTGAGATATGAAAAGAAAAAAATTAGTGAAAGTGCATAACGGATTAAACAGGACATAGCGGCATAATGAGAAGCAACCAACCTTTTACAAATTCATCAATATTGGGGGTATGTAGTTCCATATTGAAAGCAACGTTGAGTTGTTGAAGCGAGGTAGCACTGTCGCGAATGTGGTTCAATCGGTTCATAATGTGCCTGTAAGCAGTGATTAAGTCAAGAAATTTAAACACAAAAAAACGAATAAATTTAGTAAAGTACTGACAACCATAAAGGTATGTCTACACTTGTTCAAAAGGTGTGACGCACGTGATGAAGACCAAGGCGCATGCCTCTTCCGAGATGAACGGGGATGTTGAACATAGCGCAAGGGGCAGCGCACGCCGAACCGCATGGGTTGGATTTCTTTGCGTCAAATCGTTCACTTCGCATGAGTTTTCGTGGGGAAAAGTGCCGTGTTCAAGTTTAATATTGTGTATTATATTTTAAATTATATTGTGTGATGTCTATCACCACGGAAGGAACCGCTTGAATTCACCGAGGATTATAGAAAATCTCATGTTCTGTGGGATATAAACGACAAAGCGTACACTAACAAACTTCAACTATGGCTTTCAAAACTATGGGTATCATTTCTGATATACTCTTTTTGGACAATAGATAGAAAAGAGACTGGATCGAATCACCACTGGCCAAAAACCTCAGGGTGATTGCCAGCCTATATTCTGGAGGTATAGCTACACGGAAACGTGTGTCCTTTTTTTCAATTTTGTTCCGAGTCAGATTTAACAATGAATGAGAGTTATCCTTCAACAGTCGAGTGAAGTTTTTGAACAAAACATCATCTGCATCCACTTCTTTAAAAATCTTGTAGTCCCGAGTTTTCAAATAGTCACTCATCCACATAGATCGCTTCTTTCCCCGAGTTTTTTTTTTCTCTTGTTTTTTCAATCACCACGAATGCCGCACTTTATTAAGAGTAGCAAACATGAATCGTCTGCTGACCCCATCAGGGAGGTTAAAAGGAAACTGACGGGCAAATGTGGACAGGAATCGCTTGCCTCTCGAGCATGCGTCGGAGGCTTGCCCCATGAGGCAAGTTGAAAGACGCATGTTGAAAATTGAAAGACGAAAGCGCACAAGTGTAGACATACCTTAAAAGAGAGATTGTATTATATGCAGAGCATCATGGGCCACTTTGCCCGTCACAACCTCTCTCTTTTAGCGTTTCTCATTCTCAGTTTTGAAAGGTCTTTGAAAAAAATTCAGACACTCCACCCCTCAATCCATGCTTCTAACATCTTTTGACTTCTACAACACCATGCTAGCAGGGCTAATGTATTACCACCATGATTGCACTCCCATTGTTAGGCTAAAGAATTCCTCATTCAAGGTCACCTCTGAGTGTCCTCAGGGAGATTGCATTCTGGTGCTTTGTTATTCCAAATTTTTATTCAGATGAAGAGAGGGTCAAAAATAATTTTTATTTGCAGATGATCTTATTGTTTTGGCCAGGTTTCGTGCTCAAAGAATTGTTGGCGTCCCCAAGCAGCACTGAATGTTCCTTCTGGTTCAATGTATCCTTCCCACGAGGATGATTGGGATCCCATGAATTGATCCCAGGAATGATTGGGAGGCATGTACCTTGTGGTGTTATTTTTGATTTACAAATATTTTCTGCTATTACTGCTGTTAATGCGATTTGTAGTAGTGGAATGAAACAAATGGGTTTTAGAAGACAAAACACAAACATTTTCTCCAATGCTCATGTTAATGATCCTCTCTTCTCTGGCCAATCTTGGAGTATTGCTCAATCATCTGGTCGTCTGTATACATTGTTTTGAAGGATGGCTTGTCAGGCACGAGAAGAATCAAAATAAGTGTGTATGTGTTAAGGGTTAATAAGTGTCTCGCCAGCTTTTATCGGTTTAGAAAGTGAGAATCAGCAAACTTACTCCTTCGAATAAACTAAAACTGGGTCAGAAGCTATTTCGAGAGCGTTCCTCACGAAATTTGTGCAATGGTCCATTTGACGAAGGTTAGACTCAAGTTTGTCTTTTTTCTGAGTCATCTCAAGAACTTTAGCCTGACATATTTCATCAACTTGCATCATGAGATCGGTACCTTTTTTCCTTATAGCTTCAGTTAACCTGGAACATTGAAAAAGTATATATAACATCAATACATATTTTAACAAGAACTATGAATTCAGTGTTATCAAATCGAACCTATCCATTCTACATTCCCTCACACACATTTCACTGCTTAATAGGCAGAACGGTTGCAACTCGTCCCTTATTTTTCTACTGTTGATTCCTCAAAGCTTCACTGCCTTCAATTAATTGAGACCTCTATATTTCCAAACAACGCAGTAACTTATTCAAGGCTCAACAACTGCAGCTAAACCTTGGGATCCAGAGAGTTGACAAATGCTAACTGTCCAAGTCGAATGAAACGATTTCACAGACGCACATGTCACTTTCCAATAGAAAGCCCCCCCCCCCCCCCCCCTTAAGCTGGAACCACAGGCAAGTGAAAAACACAAAATGGGCATCCTGCAAGTAAGTGCGTGATTTCACAGCAGATTTACGCTTAGTAGAAAGCTTGTTGATCCGAAAAAAGTCGAACATGAAAATTGCTAAGGCAAGATCATCTCTGTGATAATGACTATGTTTATTATACCGCATTTTGATTTGCGATAGGAGTGTTCAATTGCTATCAACCTGTGATCATCAATCATTTTGCCTTAAAATCATTAAAACATTTTAGCTCTTTTGTTACTTCTACATGAAGGATCAATATGGATTGGGAATCCTGAAAGCCAGCCCGCTTGAAACTTAATCATATTTCTTCCCATGAGATTTGTGCATGATTTCCGCGACCTCACCTTAATACAATATCTTTTATTTCATTCAATAATCGTGATTTCTTCTGAGCGATTTGAGCCTCAATTTCTTTTATCGTGATCATTTGGGTGTCCACTTGGTAACGCTTGGTCCTATGAAAAGCGGGAAAGATTTAAACATACAAACATAAATTGACAATGCAAAATATTATCATAAATTTGGCAGCAAGAACCCATCCTCAACACTCACTCTATTTCATTTTTGAAGTTTTGTAGAGCTTCCCGCGTCGGGTTAGCAATTTCAGATAAAAATGAGTAGTCATGCAATCGATGTTTTGCCAGTTGACAATCTCTACATGTCATAATATTACAAGAGGAACAGAATACAGCCAGAAATTCCTGGAAGAAGGTCAACGGTTATAGGATTCCAAAACTTTTTTCTAGATTAACAGAAATAAATTCATGTAACACACACAGGGCTACAGCACTCCCAAATGAGGCAAACCATTAAAAGGTTAATTTTAATAGGTATGACCTCCTCAGCTTTTAGCCTGTTGGAAAGTTGGAGAAAATTGCCTTACGTTAAAAAAAAAATTCATACTTTTGGGTGTTCGTTGCAGGGGAATGCTCTTTGAGGCTTCTTTTCTTTCAGCTCCTCAATATGCTCAGCCTTCGACTTTATAATATGATCTTTGGTGGGCTTGAGGTGCTTGTGTGCCTATTAAAACAAAAACAAAAAATAATTGATTCAATTTATACATTCTCACGGTAGCCGTTGTACAATAAGGAATGACAGTGTGTCAAAAATCATTCTCAAACAGCCAAAAATTAAAACTTATAATGAATGGATTAGCTGAAAATATTTAATAAAATGAATTCGAAGATGTGCAAATCTGCTTTTCAAGCAAACAAAGTTTTTTTTTTTACCTTTTAAAGTATTATTTCTTGCGTCTCCAATAAATTTTTGCTAAAAGACCAGCGGTACAGTATTTTAGCAGTATTGAAGTTTGAGGCGTATTTCCAAATTTAAGTAACTTGATGTATTCTACAAGGTGTTGGGTGTAATGTTCTGATCGACAACTATGAACCTGTACAAACTGGACAGGAGGTTGTATAGTGAATTCGGATAATTCCAGTGAGGTCCTAGAATAATCTCAAATTCCTTGTAGGTAGTAGACATTGGAGTGAAAAAACGTCCAGTGTTGTGACGTCGATGTACCACATTGTTGTAGCATGAGATGTGTTCATTGCCTAGTTCATCAACCTTCAGTACCGAGCGTTATTCTTGCAAGATGATTCTACTCAATGCAGTAACATCAGAAAATACTGTGAATTTTGCTGTTCTTCAATCTGAACTAATGAAACATTTGAAAATAGCCGTTTTAAAATGAATGTCGAGCTCATATTGATGATTCAATACGCCATTAAACATTTGAGACTTTTAGGTCGCTTACGGCTCTCAATTAACGTGATGTTGAGGCTTTCTTGAATATCCTAATAAGGCAATTCAACCAATACACATTTTTAATATGAGAGGAGGAGGTAGAAATCATTAGGTTGATAAGCACTCCAGCAGTGATTGTCCCCGTCAGAGGCGGTACGTTTGCCTCTGTGAAACTCACGCTCCAATTCCCTGTGGTATCACCTAATATCCATAAATATTCTGCTCACGTTGACTTCAACCCTCAGCATCAATTCGAGCATTCGCTCGAGAACACTTTTACAACTGTCCTCCCATCATTAAAGCAAGTACATTTTAGAGAACAATTTTTTAACGCTGTAATTTCTTAATTGAATGATGAAAATAATCTCACCATAACGCAGACTTCACATATGAAGGCAGAGCACGTGTCACACCAGTCAGTAGCGACGACCACGGGATGGTTGCTGCATTTTAAGTCATCAACGTCCTCAGGGATGTCTTGAGTGATGAGTAAATCGTTGAGGAACTTATTTTCTATGAATGTTGAGCCGTGGTAGGCCACTTTGCACCCGGGACACTCTCGTGGACATGCTTCTGCGGAAACCAAAGTTGAAATTAGCTTTTGATTGCTCAGAGATGATCAAGGTAGAGGAGGGAGTTCAGTTTATTTGTTCAAGCGAGCCGAAGTTGAGAGAGTCAAGGATGGCATTATTATTTTCTCATGATTTGGAGCATCGGCGTAGTTGTCATTCTTATAACTACATAATAGAATCGGAGTCTCAAGTCGAACCCTTGTCAACAAACGTACACATGTGTTCTCCACCGATGAGGAATGCTGTACCCACTGATATTTCCGTGCGACATTTTAATATGAGAAATGCAATGTTATTCAAGACTGTCACAGGTAGGAAGTCAATTAAAAGGACATTGTTTGTTTGGAAAATGGGAATCAGTGCGGTATAATAAGCTGTGATGGCGTCATTGTGAATAATCGATTCTAGAATTCACTGTGTAAGCAAAAGATTATCAAGAGCGAAAAGGGGCTCAGATTGGTAAACTCACCACTGTTGGTCGCGTTATCCACGAAACTTTGGAGACAGGAGTTGCAAACAGCGTGCAAGCATTCGAGCAGATACGACTTATCAGTCGGTTTGACGAAATTTACTTTACAAACGACGCACTTGAGGAGTGACCAATCTTCTTCCCCACGTTCTTCGGGGGTGTTACTTTCGACGAGCTCTTGCTTAAACGAGATACTGGCCATTTCAGGGACGAGTCTAAGCAATTTCAACCGGATAAACCTTTCAGCCTTCTTCGGTCCCAAGAGGATCCACTTATCTGAACCCGAACATGCCACTCAACGCAGGACAATTCGCCTACGAGATCACAAATCACCACAATACAAGATTCATAAGAACGCGGCTTATCACCACTTAAGTTTCGAGTGTCAAATGACTTAACTTTCTCATTATTTGGAGCCGTAATGCACACAAATGTGCATCATGCATCTATGTTTATACCCGATAAGGCGCTGATGTGTCCCGGGTAAGGTCACGACGCCATTTTCGTCCATGTTTCTCCTATGCTTTGAAACCCAATGCCCTCTGTAGTCAAAGCACAGAATACTACCTAATACCTCAGCCGCTACAAATATCAATCTACACTAATGGATAAGATTCGCCCGTAATGAAGATGTAGTAAAGAACATTCAAGCATAGAATACTCCCTACATCATGGTCAAAATTACAATCAATACTGATACTTAAGATTTTTATATTATGAAGATGTGTACTAAAACTCCTGAAATACATTCATTTTAATACCCACAGTAATGAAAAGGTTATAAAAATGAATTAAGTATAGTACAAATTTAGGTGAATCTGAAAGACATGGAGCTCCTGCATTCAAACACGCAGATACACGACAAAACTAGCAAACTTGAAAATATTTAATCAATCTAGGGTACCGGTAAAGTATGCTACCTATGAGCCATATAGTGGTATAGTATACTACCTACGCCTTATTCATAGGTAAAGTATGCTACATTCACCAAACTCCATTACCTACATGCATCTTACGTTGCAACGATTGTTTCATCCACTTGACAGTGTATCTTTATCCTCATTTGTAGATTCAAGAGATAAGGAATGTGGTCACGTATATTTTCAGTCAACCTCTACACACAATATTCCCTCAACTCCCCACGAAACTTTCATTTGTGGACACACCTCCTTTTTTCTTCAAAAATTTCTCGAAATAGGAACTCAAAATATTTGTTTACGAGTGCAAGGTACACTACAGAGTTCAAAAATGATGGTAGGTGGCCGCTTTGGGAGAGTAGGTACTGGCCTCCACGTAGGTAGAATACTTTACCGATACCCGATATTGTAGGCATGAGCCATTTACCTTAGTAAATGGAGCCATAAGGTGGTACAATTTTGATGATTTATAAGTAGTAGTTGGGTGACAAACATGAGTCATTTAGGTGGAGGAACCCTGCATGAGCTTGACTGTTTTCGGATACAAGGTGGTCTCAGTTTCATGCAGGGTTCTATTTCATATATTAACAAACTACATGTTTATATTGCAGACGTTCATTCGTCACTAGCAAGATGCCTATCATCAAGTATACGAGCTTTTATTGGTCACTACTCGGTTTCTGCGTCTAGCTCGTATTATTCTGGGCGTACATGCATTGTAGGCAGCGCTGAACAACCTGTAAACCTCAGAGAACCAAGATGGCGGTGTGGTTTTAGCTGAGAATCTAGGGCTCCGTGGCGCATGCTAGAAACCTATTATATTCTTCCTCTTCTGTTTATCTCTACACCTTACATATTCCGAAAAAGTATCAATATGTAGAATGGTCTGGTGCTGGAGATTAAATACGCATTGATGGACATTGGTGAATGAATTTTGCTCAGCCATTTTCATATTCTAGAAAAATATTTCCACTGCTTTTTCGACGTTAGGCGAGGAGTAGCGGAGGTGAAACACGGCATAAACGAATTTACTTGGTCGTCTATGTTGGCAGCATTGGGATTTAGTCACCGTTAGATCACCAGCTGTGGGCTCTCTTATATCTTGAGTATCTTGATGCAGGTGAAGGTATTCGTGTTGTCTGTCGCGAAGTGGTCAATGCGTCGGATGGTGTCATCAGTTTCGGCGTTTTCCCGATAAATAGTTCGTCTACTGTGGTCAAGCAAACACTCAAAATGAGTTTCCTCGCCAAAGTGTTCGGAGGGAAGAAGGACGACAAGCTTCCTACGGCCTCCGAAGCGATACAGAAGCTCAGGGAGACCGAGGACATGCTCATCAAAAAGCAGGAACATTTAGAAAGTAAAATAGACCTAGAAATGAAGATAATAAAGAAGAACGGCACAGCCAATAGACGAGGTGGGTTAAGATCAGACAAATTTATGAACTTGAGTATGATCCTCTTTGACGTATCTGTATTGTTTGTCTTATGATAGTCACTGATAAGGAAACCTCATCTCAATTTTTACTCAAAATTGATGGGAAAGTACGTATTTATGGGTCGTCAACAATGGCATGGTCTTCCTCAATCAAGTTGGAAGCCATTGCTTTAAAAAAATGAAGAAAAAAACATATTCGTTAGACGTCCTAGCCAAAATCCCACGGCTTCTTATTGAATGACTCATCCTTTGTTCGGAGCCATGTCGCCTTACGGTGCTCTTGAAAGGTTTTACCTACTTTCTTATTTCGGTTGCCACTCATGGCCTATAGCACGTCTTGCTCGATCCAATCTTTGATTGAAAACACATGACTGATGATTGCCCAAGCACAAAACGGTGGTGTCAGCTTGTGGACAAAATAGCTCTCTCGGAAACAAGCAGAGATAATACTTGTTGATACTGCGTGGTCAAGGTTCTATGGAAGGATTTAGGTTTGACGTCTATGCCATCTGAGTGCTGATGATTATTTGCCCTGATATAAGTTATAGAAAGAATTCAATGGCTACGTAAATATGATCAGCACGGATCAAGTCATCTATAACGTCGATCACATCCCAATTTATTCGTTCGAATTGAGTTAAATGTTTCCCATGTTATTTTCAACTCATCCAAACCTAGTACGTACTGATTGCTGTGTTTATGCTGGAGCTCCACAAAATCATATCACTAATTCCTCGTGCGTTTCAGTTTCTTTGCAAGCTCTCAAAAGAAAAAAGAGGTACGAAAAGCAGCTTCAGCAAATTGATGGAACTCTATCCACCATTGAAATGCAACGAGAAGCGCTGGAATCGGCCAATACCAACACGGCAGTTCTCCAGACGATGAAACTGGCTGCCGATACGTTGAAAACAGCTCACCAACACATGTGAGTTGAAAAAATTGTTTACGTATGATTCATTGATTGTATGATTGAGCGTGTTTTTCGTTGAATGTAACGAAGTATCGTTGCTCGATGTGAATCTACGAATTATTGTTTACAGGGACGTTGATCAGGTTCACGACATGATGGATGACATTGCTGAACAACAAGATGTTGCGAAAGAAATATCAGAGGCTATTTCTAATCCAGTCGCTTTTGGAAACGACATTGATGAGGTAAGGCAACAACGGCAGTCAAAACAATTTATTGACTGAGTAATTAGTCGGGATTTTTACACAAACTTTACATTTCAGGATGAACTTGAAAAAGAGCTGGAAGAGCTCGAGCAACAGGAGCTAGATCGAGAACTGCTTGGAACCCACACTCCAGCCGATGTTTTGCCGTCTGTCCCTGCGACTCCTTTGCCTACCAAGACCAAACAGCCAGGTATATCTCGGTTGTGTGCTATCTTATTTCAAGGCTGCTAACCTGTCATGCCCTCACAAGCAATCTGTTTAGAGTAAATATCTCACAAGACGAATCGTTTCATTCGTCCACGTATCATTTATTTAAGATACTTCCTCACCTGAGGATGATTTCACGTGTTCAATCTTCCAGGCTAAAGTTTCTGAGAGTAAGAATATTTCCATTATTTTATTTTCAGTTGCTGACGACGACGATGACTTGAAGCAACTCCAGGAATGGGCCACCTAAACCCTCAACAGATAGAAAACGCTTACGCAACTCCATCTTTTGTTTTGTAAAAACTCCCATTGATATAATGTATTAAGTGTCCAACGTTGAACGGATATCACTGAACTCCATCATTATTCAGCTCAAGTATCCAACAAAGAGCGATATTGTAAATAGTTATTGTAATTGTAACGATAAATAGAAGTAGCATTCCAAATTACTGGAGAGCTATGACGAAAATTATATATATTCTTATACTTTCTAACAATGTAGGATTCAACTATTGTCAATGTTCACCATTATTTTCTCGGAGTAGAGAATCAATCAGTAAAGGCCTTGGATCAGTTACCGAAGGTTATTGATCCCACGTTTGCTTAGCAAATATTCCGCTTGCCAGTTCTGAAATTAACAGCAGAAATAAAAAATCATTGATTTATCAGTTCGCTTTCAGAGTTGGCCATGCAAGGAGTTCACTCACATTTTCATGATGTGTTCGTGAGTTATGTGGCTTTATAATTTTGAGAAATATAAATAAATTCATTACCTTTTTAATGGTTATTTCAAAGCTGCCTAAGATCCGTCTAACAGATACTCGACAAGTTTACTGAGTTGATGAAGTTAATTCCGTGAATCTCCCTTTCCCATTTAATATTGAACAACTCCAGAGGTATATCATAATATGTGCATGCCAAACCTGTCCATTTGGGTTTCAATGTAAAAATACATCAAAGTTCAAGTCTAATATTGTCTGCAATGAAGAAACTCAAGGAAATGGAAACTGGATGTAGAATACTGCGATTCGCTGATGAGTCCGCAGAAAATGCTGTCAGCCAGCAATATAACCAACAGTAGGACTATCCTGGAAAAGGATACTGGATGACTCCCTCCGTAGAACTGGCGGAGTGTCAGCAACGAGCGCCAATACATCAACTACAGATGTACCAGACTGCACAAACCTCGCAACTTACTAGGGCTTGGTCATACTGTCGTATACTGAAAGAGTTTGGTAGTTGCATTTTCGAAAGGGGTGAAGGGAGAACAATGATGGAACAACGTCATAGTTCAAAGTCACTCAATTTAATCTGAACGTGGTTCACAACATATCAATTCGTAACAAAAATAAAACACTTAACAGCCTAAAGTCAACATTTTCAGTACTTTTCTTAACAGCTAGTGTGATACAATACCTTCAAATTTCCAGAAACTCAGGCGGCGATTCAAAAATTTACAAATTTGCGAACGCAAAAAAAAAAACATCCAAATTACCAGAGATGTATCAAGATCTATAGTATTATCCACGTCTTAACGGCACTACAGTGTTCAAACTACGCAAAGTATAGATACCTACATGGGCGATTTTGCGCAGAAAGCATCATCAGTGGTATTGATGTTGAAAGGTCACATGATATTAGAAACCTACCTAGTTGAAGTAATGTTTTTACAACTCCAAAAAAATACACGGTTTTCCAATAGATTTATCCTTTTGTAGCCTGTGCACATCTACCTGTTCAAAGTTTTAAGGACATAGCCTCAAAATCTTGTTTCTCTAACAACCAGTCGAATTCTTGAGTAAAAAATTATCACTCTCAGCTCCTTTTTATGAAGCTAGAATGTCTTTCCAGGAAAAGTGCAATGTAGTCGAAATAAGCGCTCATTGTGTTTTTCCCGTTATGATGCACTACTTTAAGTAATTTCCATTCTCGTAAACACGAGTAGAAATACTAGAAAACAAAGAAATCTCAAAAATCGAGCTGAATGTAATGTGCATCTACTATAAAAGCCAAAGTGAAGTTTCAACTTCTGGCTAGGAAGGTTGGTGGACTACCCATACATATCAACAGAATACAATAGAGCAGAGATCTATATAAATGTTTATTCATGTGCCAACTTCTGGAATTAAAATCTTCAAATGATTCTTACGATTTCGATGAAACGTTTTCCATGATCATTGTAAGCTAGTTTGGAGAATCAATTTCTAAGAGGTTTAATTATAAAAATTTTCAAATACCATATATTTTCAACTCTTACTTTCTAACCAAGAAGACCAAGTAAGAGATTAGATTAACTCCTTTTTTTAAATTGATCAACAAGTGTATTATTCTGGGAAACAATAATGGACTTCCAATTTTCATATTTTCTTCAAAATCATGAGGCTGCAATGCATGCTGTAATACAATTTTTGAGATCATTTGAAGCAGGAAGAGATGTCTAATGAGAATAGTTACATCCTCTTTGGCTGAAGATAAACGGACGAAATTACTCAACTTGACAATGAAAATAAAACAATACGAGAACACCTGCATGCTCTTTTGGAGATGAACCAATGATAAACGAATGGTAGGGTTCAACATTGCCTCAAGTATCATTCCACATACTAACCCACTGTGATCCTGAAGCTTTCTGCTCAACTCGCGGCAACGCAGTTCTTCAAATTACTTTAATGGTAACAACAGTGAAAAAATAAACTAGTTTCAAATGAATGATTTGAAACATCACAGTATTTGAATAATTAGAAGGTCGATACTGGCAGCGTACTATGATTGATATAAAACGGAAATAGCTATCAGGTCTACGAGAACAACAAGGAAAAAATTATGGTAAACAGTAGATGAAAATCATGAAAGAAAAGAATTATTAGTAGATTCATTCTGTTGTTGGAGGTTTCCAAATATTTGTAGAATGTTGTGCCCAGATATTGCTCAATGATCTGAAGGGGTCGTATTCCATTGTGTGCTGAACCTGGAAAAAGTGTGTTATTCACTCGTCCGCCCATGATCTTAATTGAGGTCTGATGGGGATAGCTTATCTATTGAAATGCTCATAATTCAGAAAAGTGGGAAAAGAGAGAAAAGTGGGGGTAGACAGAAAAACGTACCATTTCATCTTGTATTGTAGGACTAGGAGGAGTGGGTGGGGCCCACACATCTGAGCCCCAAACTGGCGGAGGGTTCTCAACAGATGCTGAAGGCGTGTAAAGAGGCACCCAGAGTGATGGCATGGCTGGCCAGTTCATATCTGGAAGTGGAATATATTTGATTCGTCAATTACCTGTCATCAGGATTCTGGCACGTGTGCCTGTAGGGGATAATTGTAGCAGGACACCCCCCCCCCCCCCACCACTGCAGAAACAATCAGCAGAATGAATTTAAAAGATGCTTGACCATGCTTACCACTATTATTGAATGATTGAGGCATTTCCATTTCTGCATCTTGTTGGTCTTGAAGGGCTTTCACAAGACTAGAATGGCAGGTTGACATTGCCGGCTCATTCCAGAGATTGTCGAAAGTGTTCCCCTATAATAATTAAATAATGTAGTTCAAGTAGAATAACGCAACACATATCATAAACTCTGAATTAGTACATTTTGTTTTCACTCTACAACACTAATATGCGGCTGTGACAAAATACAATGTTGCGACCACGTTCCTACTCCCTACACCGCTGAAGGATTCCCAGCTAACTTACAAGACGAAATCTTGTTTGCCGTACTTACTGCAAGTTGCGTTTACAAACCTGATTGCTGAACTAATAAGTTGTGAATTTAGAATATTTACTATTAACGAAAGTAACCTAAAACAGTTTTAACATTGAAAATAGAGCTAAAAACACTTACTGGAACTTGTTGAGGTGCGTGAGTGAATAAACTATTAGTGGAATTTGTGTGTTGATCGGCTTCAGGACTTTGAACAGGTTCTGACCAGTTATTCCAAGCGGAGTTGAATGCCGAATGTTTGCTACCAACAGGCCCTGTGGAATTGTCGATAGTTCATATTACCACAAATATATTTTTCAAGGGTAATACATACTCCACCTCTAATAACGTGCAGCTAGAGTCACTTAAGATTTACGTTAAGGGGAGAACGAAAATGTATATGTATCAAAAGAAACAGTAGGATGGTTCTTCATTGGGTTTGATTTAAAAAAAGCATCACACAAAGTATCTATCACATGGGAATACGTTCCTAACTCGTTTGGCCAGATGCTAGCGTCTACTGGATTAAGGCTAACTTCCACTGGAGACAGGCCGCATCGGAGCGAGCCGCATTAGAAAACGTTGCAATTCTTACACACGGATTGGATATTCCTCGGACCAGGCGCATGGAGACTTTTTTCATGGGAACATGGGAAAATGGAAACAGTAGGTGTGGTGGGTCCCGGACCAATTCTAATCGATTCAGCGTCCAAAATTTAGTGGAAAATGATACCCCACACGCCTAGGTACCAGAAATCTCGAAAACATATTCAAAATGGGTAAATAGGTACGCATTTTGACCCATAACCTCATCCAGAGGGCGCCAATCGTACCGGGACCCATTTTATTGGATTCAACGTCCAAATTTTAGTGGAAAATGATACCCTACACGCCTAGGTACCAGAAATCTCGAAACACATATTCAAAATGGATAATAGATACCTATTTTGACCCATAACTTCTTCCAGTGGGTGCCAATCGTTCTGGGACCATTCCAATCGATTCAGCGTCCAAAATTTAGTGGATAATGATACCTCACACGCCTAGGTACCAAAAATCTCGAAAACACACATTCAAAATGGGTGGATACATACCCATTTTGACCCATAACTTCTTACGGTGGGTGCCAATCGTTCTGGGACCCACTTCATTGAATTCAGCGTTTAAGATTTAGTGAAAAAAATCCATTTTTCAAAAAACACATACCCCTACCTCTCTCAAATTTGGTCCGATCGGGCTGAAAAGTTTCGAGGACCGTCCTAGGCCGGGAACAGACCCCTGACCCAAATTTCAGATTTTTAGAAAATTTTCTACTACCATAAACGGCGTGGAAAATGGACGGCGTACGGACATTGACCTTTTTTGATCTAGACATCATGAAACGTCCAGAAAAAACATTTGAGCCGAATCGGAGAGGTTGACTGTTTGCATGAAAACATAGGTTGACCTAGGAACTTCAACCTTCAGAACATTATTCAAGGAATAACCAACCAAAAAAGGCGGGATTCCGCCCCAGCCGGGACCCCACGCACCGCGTTTCGATGACGCCCGCCTCCAGAGGACGCTAGCCTTTAGGGTGGGCCTTATATCATCATTTAATGGTGACCTAGGCAGAAATTTCGGGTGCTTTACGTGGGACATCCTCATGTATTGATACAACTAAGTCCCTTTATTCCGCGATTCAAGAATAAAATGTTTCCTATTCTTCTCATGTCCTTAGTCGAATAATTTTAAATTATCCAGCGAATAAAGTGAGCAAAACACAAAAACAGGACAAACGCCTGCTATTAGTGCTTCAGAGCTTGCAGTAGAGTATACTTTCTAACGGACCAACCAAATCCTCCCCGATGTGACCTAAGGCGCTAGCCATGAGAGATTTCAAGCAACGAAGTAGGAATATTGAACACCAACCAGTGCTACTGGAGCGACGCATTTCGGGTTCTTCCTTGGTTGTATCTCCAATGTCTTGATATTTAGGTTTCCAATCTTCAGGAGATATGAAACATACAGGAACTGGTTCAACATACTAAGTATATCATAAGTTAAGTTAAGTTATCATAAATTAAGTTAGCAATCTGGACTAGAACATTGAAGGCCTCCAGATACATTGCTAAAAAATGGCATTACTTGAATCATTAAAAACGACTGCACAAACGGCAACATCCAACTGGGTTATGTTTAGAATTACATTCAACATCACATTATTGATCTTTTGCTCCCAGTTCAGTAGTTCCAGAAATGCATACATTAAACAGACACTTGTGAAAAACCTAGCACAGTTTAGAAAAAACAGAACGTTCCATGTCGGCGCTGCTTTTATATATCACCGGCGTGTGTGCTTGTGTCTACCACAAAAAGTAGGCCCAGTATTCAATAGCAATATGACAACCAAAACAAATAAAAAAGTAAAAATAACCAAAATAGGACTCAGTAAAAAATCTACTTACCAGCCATAGGAGGAGGAGTAGGCAGTTTTTGGGAAGCACTTTGTTGCGTGTTTTTCAGCGCTACGACACTCGAATAAGAAAACTCAGACCGAGCTACAATGTCGCTGAACGAGGCAGTCCACACGGGCGGAGGAGGTGGTGGAGGAGGTGCTGTGTTCTCAACAGAAGGGCCTAGAATCAGATACGAATGGGTATCAGTATTCTAAGGAAATAGCTGATTGGCCTAGGAATTTGGCATGGGCATTTCAAGGGACTACTACCCTAATGTAACAAGCGAATGAGAGAACATCCATTCTCAACTGACCTAGGTATATGGCTGAAAATATTTCATTAAAATTTACTTCAAGTTTGTGGTTTTAATATGACAAGTATAAAGAACCATGGTGCTCCTCATGGTGCTTACCTTTGGAACCAGCAGTTTTGTCCATTTTCTCCATTCGAGGTTTCTTGGCACTTAAGGCTCGCTCTTTCTTGGCAGCAATTTTGAGGTTCTTCTCGGATGATGGGCTGATTTTACACTTCGCTGGCGCTGCGTCCAGTTTCAGTTTTACAGAAGCACTGTTTTGACGTTTAAGCTTGTTGGTAGAAGGATTTGGTCGCCTACAGCTTCTCACAACAACTATAGCTTTATCCAACACCACATCATCTTCCGCGTCCCATTCATTCTCAGCTGGACTGCTGCTGGACTTGTCAATGGACTTTCGAACTCGCAGAGGCGACCTTGACACTCTACTTTTCCCACCTTTGCTTTGAAGATGATTGCGCACTGTTTTGAAAAACATACTTTCAACCTCCTGCAAAACATACAGAATGCAGGCAGTAGAGGATCAGAGATTTGAGTCACATAAAAGCGTAAGACAAAAATAAATGCCAGCTTGCTACCTTGTCACCATCATCATTTGACGATGATTCGGTAGTTGTCGATGAAGATTCAGCTTCTTCAAAATTATTTGCAATAGCGTACACCTCAACGCCTTTCCTTTTGTTTTCTTCATCTACAATAGATCAATCAGACGTGTTTGAAAATGCGTTCAAAACATTGAAAAGATTAGTTAACTTGAAAAAGAAAAAAAAAACTTACTTTTCTTTTTTGTCTTTTTTGAAGGATCATCCAAACTGTTTACCTTGGGCCTATCCAAGGGGTCTGTTACCTTCACTGAGGTATCACGAGGTTTCAGGTTTGCAAGCGGCGAATAGGGTTCAGTGGTAAAACAAATATTAGATTTCACTGATTTCATGGCTGTATTGTTGACCGACCTGATCGACGACAAAATTAAGTTATTGGCTGCCTGAGGATGACCTTTTATTTAAAAGTTATGAGCCATGATGGCGGAAATAGCACTAACCTGGTGAACATGGAGTTCCAAGATGATTTGTCAATAACTGCCTCCAGTTCAGAGTAACGTTTGGACAACATCCTGTCTGGCTTCCGTTTATGGATGACTCCATTTCCAGGAATAGACTTGTTGTGGAAGCTGTTATGAACGTATGATTCTCCAGAGGAAATGTTGTTCCCTTTGAGTGTCTGAAAAGCAGCATCATATTGAGGAAAATTAATGAAGTGAAGTAACTAAAAATGCTTAGGAATGTTTGTAAATTGAACACAGTAAATGAATGATGCGAAGCCAAGTCGCTACATATCGACTGTCAAAGATTGTGAAGAAGATTCAAAAAAAGTTACCATTTTTTGAACATTGCTCTCAATTGACCACAATCTCTTAGGAGAGCTATCCCTTGGATCCACAACAGTTTCATCAGCAACCTCATTTCCCATAGTCCTAGTCAAAAAGAGCAAATGATCTTGAAATTGCCCAAGGAGATCATTTATCATTGAGAAGAAGCAGAGGAAGGTGATTAGGAAAGACTTTCACAGTAACTAACTGTACTTACCTCAAATCCAAAACAGGTTGCACATTCTGATCTCTTGATAGTGCAATCACAGTGTTCCTCAATATCCGATTTGATTCAAAAATGGCGGCAGCCAATACGCAAACCAGAAGGATAGTCATAAAGGTGATGGAGCAATAGTAGATTACAGGTTCCCAGATGGGTCGGCTCAGTGCCAAAGAGCACACAGAAAGCAAATACGGAGGAAGTGTAGCCATGAGAGTGTAGTTGGCAGACAACGCTGACGTATAGATGGTCAACATTCGTTCAACTCGAGACAAGGTAAAATCTGGCGTGAAGGCAATGTCAATCTGCAAATTAAATGAAAACAAATTAGAACCATAACACAGGGTTTGTATTTCATTTTCATGATTTTCTACCCATCTACTGTGTGTTCAAGTATTTTCAAATGTAACTTAATGTGTGAAGAAAAAGGGACGTCAAACCTAAATGTCAGATAGGTGACGGAAAACTGGAAAACAATTTTCCTAAATCTTAACAATCCCTAAAATCTCTAAAAAGCAAAAGTAGACGGACACGGTAATTTTGATTAAAAAGGAACGTAAAATATGTAAAGACATTTTTTTTTGCGCAAGATCTGATCTCATTTGATCCTCCAAAGCAACATCCCCCCCCCCCCCCCCTTGATGAAAGTGGGCCAGCCCATTAAATTGAGGAGTTGGGAGGGGCACAGCATCATAACAAGACAAGGGTAGAGAGATTTTCAAATGGCATCAATATGCTTTTAGCTTCCCCCTGGCAAACCCTGGTGACATCAGAGAAGTTTCTCCAAGTACTTGTACTGTAACTATGTTCCCCATGATGTAAGGCTTCCTCCAAAACAAGAGCCTTAGAAATCTGATGAACCTAATACAATGAGTTTTGTGACCAAAGACAGAAGAGGCATATACACTTTGACTGAAGGGTAATAGATAGATTCTTTATCCAACTGATTTTCATCATCCAAAACGTAAATTTCCCATTGCATCTAACTTAATAGGAATAAATAGAAAAAAAAAAAACTTCTGACCTTTTTTGATGAGTTGGCAGGCAGTAGGAAAGGATGACAGTTCAGTACTCTGAAACCATAACCCTGGCAGACATGGCCATTAATGCTGAACCCTGTTATACTGAGAGGGAGAGCACCAACATTTCGCGCCGTAAATGAGCGTTTCACTGTTAAATTTGGTCCTCCACTATTCTTCAATATTTTCTCTTCTAAAATTGTTCAAGATAAATATATGAGTGTTCATTTTTCAAAGAGAGCCTCAGGGAAAGACTTACTCTAAGAGGATGAGCATTATGGACTTACTTTCACAATCTTTCAAATGTTTCTCGGCAAGCTCAAACATGAGTGGCGTGCTACTTCCTGGTTTACGATTTCCGAATTTGAAATGAGCGTACGCTCCACTCCCGTGAAGATGCACTACTTCCAGAATCGTTAGATTGTTCCTGAAGCAAAATCGGTGGTTGTGAAAAAGAGAGGTCCTTCCTAAATCAAAAATAGCAAAAAGTATCATCCCGTGACAAACCTGATGAGGAGGATAGATGAACTGTACTCAGAACGTTCAGGATTGAACCCTATCGTTAGTGTAATGTTTGAAAAAGGTTTCAAATATGTGACGATAGAATTTCTGTCAGGGTCTGTATCAATCAACGTTTTCATTCCATCATCAAAGACAAAGTGGAATGTATTCCGGAAATCGTTCACTGAGCTTTCTGATGAAGAGTTGACAGGTGGTCTCAGGCTGAAATATAAATACAATAGCCATGTTATATTGGTTCATGACGTACTCAAAACACTTGGGCCTCTAACTCGATCAAGCAGGCAGATACATTGGTGTTCCAGCCAGAACTGACATCAAACCAATTGTTTCATGCAAATGTCAAGAATTAATTCGTACAAAGGTCAAATACACCAACAGAAACTCACCTTGAAGGAAGATCGTCAAGGATTCCTTTGGCCAGAGGGTAATATGAGTCAAATATCAATTGTAGAATGATAGATTGTTTCGACGCAGGGTTAATAATGGTGAGTTGCTGGTGTGATACTTTTCCAACTTGAGTCAGCGGGAAAGAGAGGTTTCTCGTTGAAAGCGGCAGCACTGACGGCCAAGTTGGCCTAATTATTGCTTTAAAGGCCACATTACGAACTTCTGTTGTGTCAAGGCGTAAAGACAGTTCGATCAACTCTGTCGAGATGTTTGAGTATTGCTCATAGCGGGAGTTCAATAAAGAGATGTCCCATTCTCTGATGTGACTCGGTATTGAAAGGGTGTCTAACCACGAGTGACCCCCTGATGGGTAAGACAGTAATAAAATAATTAGTTAAAAAAAAAAAAAAAAAATTGTTATAGAACCCATAACTTCATAAAATATAAGATATTAAAAATGCTCATTTGCCAAAACTCACCGATGGTATTAGTCGTGGGAGCCAAGTAAGACTCCATACCAGACATGTCCCACGTTACATGGCCAAGAAGCGTTGTCGTCAGGGGTGGGATGAGTGGGGGTGACACTGGTATGAATCCCAACCGGGGCTGGTAGGGGACACTTGCAACACCAGTGACAGCCATCCCAACAGTGAAATTGGATTCAACTCTCACTTCTGCCATGCAAATGGCGCTCTGAGAGTGAAAATAAATTAAAGCTTTCATATAAGACAGAAAAGGTAGTACCTTTGTAGGTGTATCTTGGTATTTCATGTAAGCTTAACACTCACTGGGAAGCAGTCATTAAACTCGACTGGATTGGTGACTACTCGAAGGTTACCATGCTCAACTCTCATGAACAGCGGCATCCTGATCACCTCGTACTCTGTTTCAATTTTCACTTCTCCGTAAATATTACCAGGATCTGGTCCGGCTGGTACTGATACTTGTACTACGCAGAAGTAACCCGGACCTATGTAAGGCTCCTGGAAAAGAGACCAGAATCATCAAAATTGTTTCTTTCGTGCATAATTTTCATGACATCTCATCTTTGCTACTACAGAGTGATGTCAAGCAGATGGCAGCATTGAAGTAGAAAGGGCGAAAAAAGACTTACACTTAACGTGACATTGAATTCATTTGAAGTGACTACAACACTAGCTGTCGTTGCATTTCCTTTCTCAATGGCAACGGCGTAAATTGTTGAGTCACTCATATTTAGAGACAAGTCGAGGATTTGTACTGCAACTGGATTTTCGTTCACTAATGCAAAGTTAACCACTTTAAGGCTGCCACTTCCCACAGTACCAAAATAAAGTTCTGTATCACTGGGATCAGAAGCAAGAACCTAGAGCAAACAAAGAAAAATTGTTAAATTAAATTCTTTTCAATAGGGTAGAGAGGGTATAAAGTTGAGCACGAATATTGAGATTCGATGAATTTGAGTTACCTTGGATAATTTCCCATCATAACATAGGACTGGGATGTGAATCGTAGAAACGTTACTATAAACTAAAATTTCAGACTCAAGTTTTAAATGAAGAGTTAGAGATCCACCAATTGCCTCAATAACCATCAGCTTTCTAGTTTCCCCAGGGTGGAATACAAATGGCTCAAAATCCACAACCTACAATAGCAGCAAAACACAACAAGCTTGAGAATTCAAAACATAAATTTCACTTGAAAGTGTAGAAGAATTCTCAACAACAATGAGATGTGTGTTTCCTAAATTATTGAATCAATAAGAATAAAATGAATACCTGGAAATAATAGGCCACTTCACTGGCTAAGGATACATTAAAAATGGTAACAGGTACTTTGTAGCGATTGGTCATCGTGATCGATCTTGGCTCAATTTCATACTGATCAGACTGGAATTTAGTCTGATTGCTATCGTAGTGGAGGCCGCCATCAAGAACCGATGCCATATAAGATAAAAAGACTTTCTGGTTCGTGTTCGAGCACTTTATTACAATTTGGCCAAGAGTGTCACCCGATTCAAAAGCTGATTTCCCTGAAATTGTCCATCAATCAGTAAGTATAGTTTACGAAGGGCGTTGCATAACATCTTCTAGGGACGATGAAAATAAACACTCACAGTCTAATGTTAAATCCGCGACCTCCGTTAAAGCTTCAGGATCTGGAGGGACTCTGACTGGCTGAAAGTCGATCTTCAAAGACTTTGAAAATGGCATGGGATACACGCTCTGTAACAAACTGACCTAATGAGAAAACGAGGCATTCGTCTAACAACAACAAAAATGAATAAATATCAAGTATTCTGAGTAACTGCCAACTTTTTAAATTAACTAAGCAGTTCCTCAGCATTGTTTGATCGTAAAATATATCATTATAGTAAAAATGGTACAGGCACCCACCTGAATTTTTATCGTCTTTTTACCCGAATTCCTCAAATACAACTTGACCAACTTGGGAGGATCATCAGTCCCACCTATTCCAAAATCGATCAAGTCATCGGGCGCGTACAATCCTCCAGACAAACCCACTTCTATATCTATTGGGACAATTAGTATTTCCCCTGTTTCATCAACTTTGAACCTGAGGAAAAACAATAAGAACAGGATTATAGCGAATTTTCAAAGGTAGTGCAGATACCTTTCCAAGTCAAATTGTGAAGGGAAAACACAGGTTGTCATTTTCCTTAGTACTTTCTAATGAAAACCCAAAAGCTCAACTCACCTAATATAAGCTGTATGGTTTTTCTGACTAGAAGCTTGGAATCGAAGCCTGATTATTGGCTTCGTTAGGAAGGCAGGTACACTCCATATTTGCTTTGGACCTTCTAAATCCCCCGAAGGAAGTTCAAGGTGAAATTCGTCACTACTTGAGAATACCTCTGAAAGCTAAACAAGACAAATAAACAAGAAATTACAAAATTCAGCAAACAGCAGATCTGAATAAGTTTTATGTTATTTGAACTTACTTGAATTGACGTGGAATGTGGATTGTGCATCACTATCAGAGGTGAATATGAGGCGTTCAATGGCAATCGAACACCAGAGAGCGATCGCAACCGATATGGACTGTACGAACTTTCCCCCTTGACCTTTCAAGCAAAGAGAGAGTTTTACGTCATAATCAAATATAAAAAATTAGTCGACGAGCAAAAGGTTGGCATACTCACATGATATTTAAAGCTTCCTTCAGAAGTATGAATGAATAACGTACTTTTGATTTCTCCCTCCCCTCGGCCAAGGAAAACAACATCAAACGTTGTATTGCTGAGAGGAGGGATTACCTGGAAATAAAAGACAAAATAATATATTGAAATTAGCGATAGTGGCGTCCATACGTTGTCAAGTGAATTAGGTTGTCTTAAGCCTGCATAATTTGTAGTTTAGCCTGACCTAAAAAAATTGCGTGCTTCAAGTAGAGCAAACAAAAGATGAATTAAAGAATTTAGTTACCTTGTCTTGGAAGAATGAACTGTGAAAATGTACAGTGTTTCCAGATATTGATGACATGTGGACAGACTTGTTACAGCTGGTGTTAATGACTGAGACAGTTTCATGATGAGGAACCCCGAAATCTCTGTAAAACAATTTCTTGTTGAGAATTTTCAGACTGAAAATACTTTTACGTGGCCGACCTTAATAGTTTAAAACCAACCTTTGTTTAAAATCGAGAACAGGAGGGAAGAATTTGAGGTGGACTCTAGGAGTGTAGAGAGGATGATCTTCAATTATACTGTGAAGGCTGCAAAAATGAATGAAACATCAATAATGTGAGTAGGAACACCTTTTTATGAGAGAAGTACCTAGTATTACCTAATTTTTATAGTAAATTGAGGCAACTCACTTTATATCAGGTCCACCAGAGAGCTCCTAGAGGTGAGAAAAAAATTAATGAAAAATGAGAAAAATCACAGCATAATAATAATAAATAAAAAAGAGAGATTTAATTCAAGTAATAAGCTGTCCTCAAGTAAAAAACGAAGTTTATTGAGAAGAGAGTCTTCGTGGATCAAGGAATATACCATCACAATGATTTCATGGCTTTGGAATCCACCAATAAGGGCTCCTAAAAGCAATATTTAGCCGCCTGCCTAAATGTACCAACATTTTACGCTTCCCTGACGAAGCTGGAAATCCACGATTCATTATCAGGGATCTCAGAGGCATGGAGATTTGAATAATGTCGTGCACAAGTTCATTTTGGGAGGCTCGTCAGTGAGATAAGCTTGTGATTTTCTGCGTACTACGATAATAATGAGTTAATTAAAGTAACCATCGTTGACGCAGTAGGAAACTGTTGTACTTCTAGATGATAATATACAGCGTATAATTGAACTTTACTGGTCGTAATTGTGGCTGATATATGTACCTATAGTAGCTCTGGAGGCCTGAGAGCATGACCGTAACACGGTAACGTCGTTTTCTCCAATCTAGGATCAGGAAGAATTTCGGACAGGTCATTATTCAATTTTCGACAAAGGAATCGATTTTTTTTCGCACAATATAACTGGAATTTTCTATTGATTGGGTCAAGACATCGTGCGATGTTGATGCTTACATCAGGGATGTCGATAGCTCATGCAAGAGCCTACTGTAGCCTTATAAACCAGGCTAAATGTGCGTAGGAAGCACTGGAGGGCCGTTACAACTAGATTTGCTTCACTATTGAACCGGTACTGAGGCGATTCGGAGTTTCATCCGATACGTTGTCAGTTACTACTATTCCTCTGGTTTTTTTTTCTCCAAAGATACTCTTAAAATACGTACAGCGACATCCAGCTAGCAACTAGCGACAAGTGCGACACCCTCAACTGAGTCAACAACCATCTCTTCGTCAGAGTCGACGAACCTATACTTACACTATCATGCTTCAACTCAAGAAACAAGTGCGTTTACCTGACGGAAGGAGACGGGTATCGTATCTACCAGGTATCGAACGTCGTCATTAGCGGGATAAAAGGCTGGAAAAGCGTGAAAACTCACTCAGTATCCGAATGTAAACAAAATCGAAGGGCACAGGCACGTCAATGGATGAACCCTTCAAGTTCAAATAAGACTTCACATCCACTTACAATTCGCATCAGATGATAAGTAGGACTTGTCGAGTAGATCTAATAAGACTAAAACTGAAGCGTAACAATACGTGAATTTGGTTGACATCGCTTTATTTTGAAAATGTTGCTAGCCGTCAGCTGTTCCCATGTCTCCGTAACAAACCATGTCGAACACGAACATGCTACTACCTTCTGCTTCGCTTTATTGATTTTTCCCAGCTGTTGACGGAGTACTACAGTATAATAGTTCGAAGTAATCCGTATAGATAGCGTTGCCTTCGCACCAAGGACATTGCCTAAGGAGATCTCAAGCGCGGTGTAGTTCGCCATTCGTCCACCAAATTACTATGATTGAGAATTTATGCGTTCCTAATGATATTCATGACGTCAGTTTGCACTACTGTCGATTTTTGACCGGTTTTCAACCCACAATATTATGAATTATAGAAATTACACGGCACTCTACAGTCAAAATGACAAGTTTTGCAAGGATGTAGATCATGACATGGCTCCTATATGCGGGCAAACAATTCACGCAAATTGAGGTATGGATAATCAATAGTGCAAAAAAATTCAAAAAAATTGTGTTGTTGGGCAAACATTTTTTGTCCACGATCAAGTAACGACAGGTTTTATCGTATTTTTGTCTTTATATTCGCCACTTATCACTTCCCAGGCGGACCACGATAAACTACATACAAATCATTTTCGAATTTATATTCTTTTGCTTATATTTTCTTATGCTTTTACATTTTTTGGCCAGAAAATAAAAAAGGTAAATAAACAAAACGATAAGAAATTGCTGAAAGGTAGGTTGGTTTTTGCGCAAACCAATAGAACTAAATAATATCAGAGATTATATTATTTTCTAATTTCACTCGAACATTTTGCACTAACACCTTGTTCAGGTATGGATGTGGTGATCAACCAAATCCCTGTAAAACTTGTGGTTTCAACTGTAGAGTGCAGTGCGATCATAGAGTATCCGTCATACTCGTAGATATTTTCCCATTCCAAAATAATTTACAATCCGGTGGATCGTTCCCGGTGCCAATCGTTCTCGGACCCACTTCATTGAATTCGGCGTCCAAGATTTAGTGGAAAATGATACCCCACACGCCTAGGTTCCAGAAATCTCAAAAACACATATTCAAAATGGGTAATATATACCCAATTTGACCCCTAACTTCTTCCAGTGGGTGCCAATCGTTCTGGGACCCATTTTATTGGATTCAGCGTCCAAAATTTAGTGGAAAATGATACCCTACTCGCCTAGATCGTCCAAAATCTCGAAAAATCCATTTTTCAAAAAACACATTTTGACCCCTACCCCGCCCAAATTTGGTCCGATCGGGCTGAAAAGTTTCGAAGACCATTCTAGGCCGGGAACAGACCCCTGATATAAATTTCAGAGTTTTAGAAAATGTGCTACTACCAGAAACGGCGCGGACAATGGACGGCGTACGGCGGACGGACATTGACCTTTTTTGATCCAGACACCATGAAACGTCCAGAAAAAATTTTTGAGCCGAATCGGAGAGGTTGACCATTATCATGAAAACAAAGGTTGATTATTCTAGGAATGACCAACCAAAACGGTATGGTATTTTGAGTTGAATAATATTCAGGGCCCTATCAACGGAAGAAAGCAGTAGGTACTGTATTCTGAGATATAGTGTTGAAAGTAACTATCCTAACGAACAGAAGCAGTAGGTCTTTGAGTTTCAGTTTTTCTCTGTTGAAGGAATTAATACGGCTTTTTACCGTTGGAAAATTCATAAAAACACAAGACACCGTGGGCGTTTTTCTCCAATACTATTTTAGAAGGATTCCTTTCAATAACTCACCCCCCCCCCCCCCAATAATATCAAAATCTTTAAAATGATAAAATCCATGAAAATCGACATCTACGGCTTTTCTCCATTTGGATCACTTACCGAATTCCATGTAAATCATTTAAATTGTTATAGTGATTTCTGTACCTCTATAATTTTACCAATATTCGTTCATATTACCTAATTAGTATACGTCAGATTTTTTGTGGATTATCGTTTGATAACTCTGGTATTGTAGTAAGTACTGAACGAATCCTACGAATCCTACATTCTGGTAGGTAGGATTTACTGAACGCATTAAAGTAATGCTGGTCGTGCATATTCAACAAAGATAGGCGCTTCAAAACTGGCAACGTGCGAAATCGAGAATCGGGTGCTACTCCTTCATTTCTTGTGTCCCTAATGAGTTCCAACTAAATAGTGAGGAGCCGAAGGTAGGTTGATTAATAAACTTTTTGCAGTTCATACTCAGTTTTACTAATCAAGGATATCACGTAGTGTTCCTTAATTCAAATTATTCCGTTAATTAAAAAAATGAAAATGAAACTTATATTGTCTGCCCTACCTATGAACCTGAAATTCGGGCTAGGGACTCGTTTCTTGGTCTAGTTGGTCCTTGAAACTTTTCAGCCCAATTGGTATAAATTTGGAGGGGGGGGGGGACGAGGGGTCAAAATAAATATGTAATAGATGTACGTGTGGGGTATCAATTTTCACTAAATTTTGGACCCTGTATCGATTGGAATGGGTCCGGGACCCACCACATCCACTGTTTCCCCCATTTTCCTAAAGTTCGACATTTTCGACGACTTAGGCGTGTAGGGTATCATTTTCCACTAAATTTTCGATGCTAAATCGATTGGAATGAGTCTCCATGCTGCTAGTCCGAAGAATAACCAACCTCTGTGAAGGAATTTGCAGCGTTTTGGTTTATTATTACTTGATTAATCAACTGGCGTTTTGGTTTTGAGTTTGATTAGAATTCGACCACGGAAATCATGCTGCCGACGATGAATTAACCGTCACTTGACGTAGACCTGTTTCGATTTTAAGAATTCAGTTAAATCAAGGATTTAATTATATTTGGAAAATTACTAACAAAGAGTGGGTGAGTTCTCGCTCCTCAGGCGGATGTGGTCCTCCTGGTCGTCTCTTGGAGTTCTTACTCGTCGCGTTTCTTCAACTTCTTTGTTGGATCTGAGATCGCAGCCTCATCTTCCTTAGCTTCCTGCCACGAGAATATCTCCACGTCGGCGTCAGGGTTGGAGCCTACTTATCTGCCTTCGTAACATCCATCAACCCAGGCTCTTGACGATCTTCATCAAGGTTCGCTGTCGTAGAGGAGATTTTTTGTTTTGTTTTGTTCTTGGCAAGCTCGAGAAGATAGGATACTTGCACGTTTGGCCAAATACATAGTCAGGAACATTACATTTTGGTTGGTTATTCCTTGAATAATCAACCAATGTTTTAACGCTAAATGTCAATCTCTCCCCCTCTCGGCCCAAAAATTTTTTCTGGGCGTTTCAAGGTGTCTAAATCAAATAAGTCAAATGTCTGTCCACCGCAGGCCGACTTTGGTAATAGTATATTTATTATTATTTGTATTATAATACGAACATTACATATAATAATGTATTATATGTATTATAATTTTTTTTTTAAATCTGAAATTTTGGCCTGGGACCCGTTTCTAGCTCTAGTTAGTCCTCAAAACCACATTTCCGCCCGACCGGACCGAATTTGGGCGGGGTAGGGGTCCAAATGTGTAATTCGAAAAATGGATTTTCGAGATTTTTGGGCGATATAGGCGAGTGGGGTATCATTTCCCACTAAATTTTGGATACTGAATCCAATGAAATGGGTCCCGGAACGATTGGCACCCTCTAGATGAGGTTATGAGTCATAATGGGTACCTATCTACCCATTTCGAATGTGTGTTTTCGAGATTTCTGGTACCTAGGCGTGTGGGGTATCATTTTCCACTAAATTTTGGACCCTGTATCGATTGGAATGGGTTCGGGACCCACCACACCCACTGTTTCCCCATTTTCCCCATGTTGAAAAATTGAGACTTCATGCGCCTGGTCTGAGGAATAACCAACTCTTGTGAAAGAATTTGCAGCATTTTTTCGCCCTTCGAACAAATTCCTAACTTCTGAAATTGATTTCCGTTTAGAAAACAAATCATACACTTTTTTTGAATGCCAAATCAAAAAAGCAATATGGGCGATACCCGTTTTTTGGTATCATCATTTATTTATGTACCAAATTTTATTGTTTAAAAACGTTGGTGCTCACGGCATGTCAAATTCGTTTCAAGTCGGAACTTTCTCTAATGATCTCGATGAAAAGAATGTGTACTCGGTCCCTAACGAGGCCCTTACGCCATTCAACCTCTCAACGGCATAACATTTACCCTCTAGTTTGGTAATTTGGTTGTGAAATAAATCCCCATAAATCCCCGGACGAGAAAAGGTTATTGGAAGGTTGATGAAGTAAGACCGAGAACCAATTTCTATCCTAGAAAATTGATGAAAATGTAAGAATTGATAACAGGAAGGAAATTAATAAATTTATGTTGGAAATACGATGGATATTTAGCTATACGTTCTGTTTGAGGCCTTGTTAAGTCGATTTTAGTATTTATACAGGGTGGGGCAAAAAATATTTTAAATGCAATGGAAAGAAAGATACTGAACAATGAAAAATGGACCATAGATCATTTGAATCAGTAGGTAATCACGTTTTTCGTATCAAGTTTCGAAAATTACATCACCAGGATGGCGGCCTTCAGCAGCAATACACTGATGAAGGCGATTTCAGAAACTTACCGACGAGGCACATCTTTCTGGAGCCCTAAACAAACAGAATTTCCCCTACTAGGCAGCTAAAAACCCAATACAAGTCCAATAGAGACCTCAGCACTCTCCCAAAGTGGCAGTGTGGCGTCAAATTCGGTATCATTGGGTTGTAATTTTTCCGAAGAGGACGCCGAAAAGCAACGTTGAATGCAGCAACCTATGTTTCAATGCTGAAAACTCTTTTTGGACCCAAGCTAGAAGGAATAAGTGAGAAAACTAATTTGATAGACCCCTGGTTTCAACAGGACGAATCAACAGCGCGTACAGATCGTGTTTCATTGGACAAATAGAGGCAAATGTTCCCAAATAGTCTCTCTCGCTCTCACCCCTTTTTGAGCATTTGTGACTTTTCCCTGGAGGGCTACCTAAAGGAAAATGTTTTCAAACATAACCACATAAACATCCCTCACACTCTGGATAAGTTAGGGGTGAGAAACAGGGAGGAAATGAGGGCGATACCTACACAAATGTGCCGAAGAGCAAAGGATACTTCCCGAAATCGCCTTCATCAGTGTTTTGCTACTGAAGGCCGCCATCTTGGTGATGTAATTGTCTAAATTTGACGTGAAAACGCTGCAAATTCTTTCACAGGGCTTGGCTATTCCTCGGGCCAGTCGCATGGAGACAAATTTTAATGAAATTCTTACAGATGGGTTGGTTATTCCTCGAACTAGTCGTATGGAGACTCATTTCCTCGACATGGGGAAAATGGGGGAAACGGTCGGTGTGGCGGGTCCCGGACCCATTCCAATTGATTCAGGGTCAAGAATTTAGTGAAAAATGATACCCCACACGCCTAGGTACCAGAAATCTTGAAAACACATATTCAAAATGGGTAATATATCCCCAATTTGACCCATAACTTCTTCCATTGGGTGCCAATCGTTCCGGAACCCATTTCATTGGATTCAACGTCCAAAATTTAGTGGAAAATGATACCCCACACGCCTAGATCGCCAAAAATCTCGAAAATCCATTTTTTGAAGTACGCATTTTGACCCCTACCCCAACCAAAGTTGGTCCGATCGATCGGGCTGATTAGTTTCGAGGACCGTCCTAGGCCGGGAACAGACCCCTGACCCAAATTTCAGATTTTTAGGAAATTTTCTACTACCAAAAACGGCGCGGACGGCGGACGGACATTTTGGTTTTTTTATCTAGACACCTTGAAACGTCCAGAAAATAATTTTGGGCCGAATCGGAGAGGTTGAATTTTTGCATGAAAATATAGGTTGATTATTCAAGGAATAATCAAGCAAAATGGAAAATACTTTCTGAGTCAAATAAATTAAGCTTAATTTTTCTAAGTTGGCTTGTTTTCATCCTATTTCCTTTCAAAACCAATTCTTAACTCTTACCCCACCCTGAAACTTAGTATTTATTGTATAACCTCTGAATCAGTCAACGTGGAAGAATATTACTCGTATTTTCACACTTACACTTTAAACTTAAGGCGACCACGCACGCTAAAATAATTTAAACTAATTATCAGTGAATTTGCCTTTCAACAAGACGATTATTTTGTTCTCTAATTACATGGCAATTTTTGAGAATAGTGTGATTGTAACTCTTCGAATTGACGAAGACTCTTCAACTCGCGCTACCATCGCATGAACCGATATTAGTTATTATGAGAACCGCTAGAGCGCTTCCAACACCTACGAAGTCTTTCATACCGGAGGAAATTCGTTCTGACTTCTTCCATTTTTCATACGATTTAATAATACTTTTTTAAATTGATAAGTTTATCGTAATTTTAAATTACTTGCCATTTTTGCGGGTTACCCACTCATGTCACTTGTTACGTGTAACCATCCATCGATAGTCCCCGCAAAATTTACATTATACATTCATAATATTGCTTGAATAACATTATAAAAGGAACAAAAGTTTGACAAACTGTTCCCTATATATATTAATATATATTAGTATATTCAACCCTTCTCGATCGCATTACTTGATCAACATATCTAATAATAATCGTCATAACTCGTTAGGTGCGTATGTATTAGGACGAAAGTGTGAATAGATTTCAGTTTATTGGATTTATACACGTACTTTTCTTTCACGTTGACCGATTCAGCACTTATTTAAACAATAAATGCGCGTTTTCTTCCGCTAAATTCGACTTCACGAGGCCACAAACTAAACGTAACGTTATGTTTCCATCGTATTATGTTCAAAACTGGGTTTAAAACCTCTGATGGGCTACTAGATCGGGTAAATGATCCGAAAACGATGTTATTATGTTCTCTTCGGTGGACCCTCATTCGTAAAACGAGCGGAAGAGATTTTAAGCGACAAAAAGCGACCACGTACTTGCCATTAAACGCCTGATAAATTGCTAGTATTTATTCAATTTTTGAATGGCAAGTGAAGCGAATATACGTGATCGTTCCTTGATATGAAAAATGAAGAAATTATTGATTCTAATTTAATGGAATTAGCAAATTAAATACTGACCTTTCATTTCACTACGGGACGTTGCGCCGTTCGTTGACCCCTTCAATGATGTTCAGAATCTTATTTTTGGACGGCTTTCTCATCAGGAAGCCCCATAGTTTTTATTCTTCTATTTTGGTTGTTTATTCCTTGAACTATCAACCTATGTTTTCATGCAAAAAGTCAATCCGATTCGCCCCAAAATTTTATAATCAAAATTAGCAAATGTCCGTCCGCCGTACGCCGTTCGCCATCCGCCGTCCACGCTGACTTTGGTAGTAGACATTTTTCTAAAAATCTGAAATTTCGGACAGGGGTCCGTTAATGACTCTAGTTGGTCCTCGAGACTTTTCAACCCGAACAGACCAAATTTGGGTGAGATAAAGGTCAAAATGTGTATTTTGAAAAATGAATTTTCGAGATTTTTGGCGATATAGGCATGTGGGGTATCATTTTCTACTAAATTTTGGACGCTGAATCCAATAAGACGGGTCCCGGAAAGATAGGTGCCCTCTGGATGAGGCTATGGGTCAAAATGTGTGCCTATTTACCCATTTTGAATGTGTGTTTTCCAGATTTCTGGTACCTAGGCTTGTGGGGTATCATTTCCACTAAATTGTGGACCCTGAATCGATTGGAATGGGTCCGAGATCCGCCACACCCACTTTTTTCCCCATTTTCCTCATGTTGAAGAAATTAATCTCCATGCGCCTGGTCCAAGGTATAAATTAGTCTCCGTCTGGTTCGAGGAATAACCAACCCGTGTGTATGAATTTGCAGCGTTTTTGATGAAATATTCCGTGGATTTGAAAGGTTTTCAATATGAGACGAACAGAACGCACCTGAGAAAAATTACAGGAAGAAATTTCAAATTAATATTACGTAGTTCCTTCTCAATTCCGTTAATCTTATTCTTTCTCTGTTTATGTTTCGCAAAAAAACGCTGTGCAATGTAAATTTGAGTATTTCATCAAATTCGAAAGGTTGCATTTGATTATCAGTTCTTTCATTGTTCGGGATGTGACCAGTGTTGGAGGGAACATTTATCCAGTGCCCAACAATTTTCAACCGTTCGGAGAAATCCCTTTTTCGCCGTTCTTCGGTTAAAACCGTATTTGAAACAGATTATTCCCGCGCCAGCACCGGTCGGCACTAGAACTACAGGTGATTCACCGCCAATCTCCAGCTCGGGAGAATAGGTTCATTGTTTGTGACACCTCATGCGAAAAAGTTACGAACAATGTTTCGACCTTGTTCCTCGGGTCCCTCTGCCATTAAAAGTAAAACAGCCCCCCCCCCCCCCCCCCCCATCGCCCATTCCCTCGCCATCCGTCGCGCCAAAATGCAGGTTTTTATTCGAGCAATGGGAACAATTCCTCTTGAATCCCGCGCATCTGATGCTGCCGTGAGATTGAACTGCGGTCATTAGGGCAGCACGACATCTGAACCTTATTCGTGAGGAACCAATTGTAGGGCCCTAAGGATAGCGATTGAGCCCTTACCCACATTAACTGAAATTGCCGAGAAAATGAGGAACAAACTTATTTGTTGTACGGGACAGAAATCAACCAAACAAACCAATTCAGCATGGCGTGCCCACGTTTCAAAGGTTTGAAAATGCAAATTTTCATCATTGATAAGAATAATAAACCAAGTACATGCGATAAATTAAACACGTTGTAGTTATATTTAAAAAAAATCCGCTTTTATAGGTGTTTTCTGTTGTAATAAAATCCATAAATACAAAATGCCCTATTGTCAGAAGGATGATTTACGCACGCTATATCCACACACCTCATTTTATTCCCCATTCGAGTCTTTTTCCTACCGAAATCGAGGCAGAACCAATGGAACTGGAGAATAATGTTCGAGCACGATTTGGGGTGTCCCTTATGACACCACCACACTTTTATTGGTTGGTTATTCTTTGAATAATGATGTAATCGTGCCCAAGATCATAAGGAATCGATTATCCCCGATTGGCCCTAATATTTTTTTTCTGGACGTTTCTTGATGTCTAGATCAGAATGTGGCGAAAATGGCGGAAAAATGTGAAAAGAGAAGCGATTCGAACTTATTCAAATCGACCACCGTCCAAAATTTAGTGGAAAATGATACCCCACACGACTAAATCAACAAAAAATATCAAAAATCCATAAAAACGAGAACCATTTTGACCCCTACTCATCCCACACTGGCGCCAATCGGGCTGTTTTGAGGGCCAACTAAAGTCGGATACAGGTCGCTTACCGAAATTTCAGATTTTGTAGAAAATTTTCTACCGAAAAAGGCGTGGAACAGTGGATGGTATACATCAGGCCGACACCGGTACCTACCTGTTTTGTTCTAGACATCATGAAACGTCCAGAAAAAAATGTAAGGACCGATCGGAGATGATCAACCCATGAAAATTTATTCAATACATAACCAACCAAAAGGTCAAATGTCCATCCGCTATTTTTTATTGGTAGTAGAAAATTTTCTAAAAATCAGAAATTTTGGTCGGGAACCTGTTTCAGGCTCTAGTTAGCCCTAAAAACTTTTCAGTTCAAATATTTTTCGGTCTACATTTGTGAGGGGTGGAGGGTAGGGGTCAAAATGTGTTTTGAAAAACGGATTTTTGATATTTTTGGCTCTAGGCGTGTGGGGTATCATTTTCCACTAAATTTTGGACTCTGAATCCATTGAAATGGGTCCCGGACCGATTGGTACCCACTGGAAGTGAGTATGAGTCAAAATGGGTACCTACTTACCTTCTTTTTTAGTACCTAGGCGTTTGGGGTATCTATTTCCTCTGAATTTTGGACGCTGAATCGAGTCCAAGACACATTTTTTCCCATGCTGCGTGCCCAAATGACCAACCCCGAGAAACAAGTCGCAGCGTTTTCCCTCTTCAAATGTTGGAAATAACAACACCTTATGGCATGAGTGTCCTCTGCGTAGCTACGAAACTGGTCTACTGGGTCTACAAAACACACTACTATTTGCTTAGAGCTTTGCTGTCTAATAGGATTCAGGATTAGCCAAATGTATCATTTCATTTCAGAACGATATATATTTCACATAATCACATGTAAATTGTAAGACCTTTGTTGTTCATGCGCTGTTGATACAGACGAGACCAGTTACGAAGTGGAAAGTACAACACCATTGCTTTTCACCTTTCATCCGCAATACGTCAGCTCCTGCAACCTGAAGCAGCTCATCAGCATGCAAATTAATTTTGGAAATAAAAAAGAACATTTGGGTTACCATATACACGAAAATGAGGCAAAACGACGAAGGTCTATTTCACCCTTACACCATCGTTTGCCGCAGTCGGTCCAAAATGCATCTCGATTGATTTATCGGTCCAAAATTGATTGGATCTGCCTAGGTCCCTGAAAATATTTGGAATTCCCTCAGAACTTAACCCTAAACATAACTTACCTCCGATTTGGGGAACTCGCCTGACAATGATTTTGTCACAACTAGAACCCAATTGGAATCAGTAATCAGTATTATACCGAATTTCTAAACTTTTAAGATAATTTTTAAAACCCTTTTTTCGGTCCTGGCGGTGATTTTTACCGTAAAAAATGTAAGTTAATAAAGTTTTTTTTTTTTTTTTTTTTTGTGCGAATATAAATATTTATTAAAAACACAGGAGACTCACAATACATATTTAGGTCACTACGACCTTTTATTGTCCGTTTCAGTCACACTACAGTAACTTGTGAATGTTTTTGAACAATTTACTGTCAACTTTCTCGAACTGATAGGCCATTAAAAACCCCTCAATTGGAACGGGGTTGAGCTAATACTTTTTCCTAATGACTTTTCCCCTCAGAGATTCCCTTGCTAGTCACCGGACGCGCTATCTTGTGATGCACCGCTGAACTTCTGCGGACAAATCAAACCAGGAAATAATTAAAAACCGGTAATTAAACAAAATTCAACAATAACGTTCGTCGAATTATTACAATTATTTTTATACTGTTATGAGGGCTAATGAGAGTAAATAACGAAACTGAATTACATGCAATTATGCATTTCACATGGCCCTTGGTTACTTATTTGGCCCATGGGCCATTAGATTCAACCAAAAATTATTCTTATGTAAATAATAAGTATTCTTGTAAACGTGGAAAAAAAAATTAAAAACAATTTTTAGACAATAACAAAATGATTAATAAATTTGTAGAACAAAGGTACATGCAACATTACATATCGAATACATTATGTGGGGTGTCCCACGAGTTATTCCCCCACCCCCCTGAAATCGTCCAAACGGGAGTAGTCACCTTCATATTTACATATTTTAAGCGGGAACCCCAATTTTTCATTGCAGATTTGGATTCTACTCAAAATTTATTGAAAATGTAAACTCTCAACCATCTATTGGAATTGCGCGCAACCAGTTCAGTGAGCACGCAAAGTTGCGCAACCCCAAAATTGCCACAAATAGGGGATAATAGTGAACTCTCAAGTGTGGCACATGAATTTTAATTGTTTTTTAGAGCTGATTCACGTGATACTATCCATTTCCTGATCGAAACCAATTTTTGAGGAATATTGACCAAAATTTGTTTATTTTGCGTGAAAAAATAATTTTTTTTAGCGCGTTTTGGCAAAATTTCATAGATTTCAGACCAAATTTCGATAATTATTTCCTGTAAAAATCAGAAAACAAGCGCCTAAAGTAAATAAATAATCCTGAAATAAACAAACGGTCATTATTCCGTCAAAATGAAGTCGAATCAAGAAATGGATAGCATCCCGTGAATTAGCGTTGGAAACAATGAAAATTCATGTGCCACACTTTTGAGTTTTTTCATCCCCTATTTGTGGTAATTTTGGGGTTGCGCAACTTTGCGTGTTGTCTGAGGTTAAAGTATCATATTTTCAGGAAATTTTGAGCAAACATAATATTTGAAATACTTACAAAATGAAATATGAAGATTCGAAAACGAAATGTTGTTACTCCCATTTGAATGATTTAAGAAGGGGGGGGGGGGACAACTCGTGGGACACCCTGTTGTATACCTATGTACTACACAAGTAAGAGATTTGAATCTCTTGAAGGCACAAATTGGCCCATTTTTACATGAATTTGAGAAATTTATAGATGTTGAAATGTTAACATATGACAATAAATATTTAACAAACATGTCACGTACTTTGTGTCAATACTAACCGCTTGAATGCACACAATGTTAAGGAAAAAGGTTGAAAAATATAAAGTATGAAATTGTTTTCGACAGATTACCTTTTCTTCACGACTTGTTACCTGACTACCAACCGTGTCCACCAGAAAATTACACAATCATGAAAAGATGAAAACACTTTTCATTTAACAAATTGCAAAAGGACTTAAAGTAAATAAATCGAATTGACTTATCAAATAACGAACCAAAAATAGCTTTTTATACGGCAAAAATGGCTAGATTGCGCCGTTTCGCTAACGTAAAATTAAAACAATGCTCCTAAGTTGGAAGTGCTTCTGAACGAGTCATCCAAGACCACAAAAAAACCGAGGCCAAACAAATCGCATGACAAATCCGAGGCCTTCAAAAGGAAATCGGAGGTTGAGCTCGTGTTTTCTTCATTTTTTTTTTTCTTTGACGAGAAACGACGCTGACAATACGCCTTTTTGACCTATTTTCAAAGGAAATTGAGGAGAAGAGGAACGCGATCTGAGGCAGAGGCAGTTCCCCCAATTGTGGAAATTGAAAAAAAAAGAAAAAAAAAAAAAAAAAAAGAAGCGAACCGGATAGGGAAACACCGAGTTGCCTCACGAATCAAGAAAAACGGATGAAACAATGAAGACGACGGATGCGGGCGAAGAAACACGGCGAAAAAAACATAAAATATTCTCCGTGAGAAGTAATGCCCAGCCAACACTAGGAAAGTTCATCGTATCCAACGAAAATTCATCAACTTTTTCACATGTGAACCGAGTCTGTCAGTTAGAACGATCATTTTTCGTTTTGTTGGCGGACCTTGACGAATTTTCGGTAGCGAGGAAATAATTTAGTAATGGAAGAGGCAGAAGATCACGTGACGCAAATGTTGCCAAATGATACTCGTACGTAGTACTCTTTAAAGTCGATGTTTTATAGCAATCTACAGTTTCAAGAAGTCGAATAGTCTGTAGGGTATGGAATCTATAAGGGTAAGCCATGAAACTACGATATTAGTGGATGCATCTTTCTTTCATAACCTATTTGGTGCAGTGGCGAGCAATGGCGTCCAACGACACGCCAACAACTGCACCAAATATGTTTGGTATGGCGGATACATCCACTTATAGTGGTGTGAAGTCATCAGTTTAGGACAATCAGCGAATCACCCAATTTGATTTAGAATATTATCCATGTTTTTACTTTTCACTACTTAGAACAATGGTTGGTTATTCATTGGTAAACAGTGAGTTTGGACTCCTTCTAATCGATATAGCGTCCGAAATTAAGTGGAAAATGATACCCCACACGCCTAGGTACCGAAACATTCCAAAAACACATTCAAAATAGGTAAGTAGCCATTTTGACCCATAACCTCTTCCATGGGGCGCCCGGATCCGTCTTTTTGGATTCAGCGTTCAAAATTAAGTGGAAAATGATACCCCACACACCTAGATCACCAGATCTCGGAAATCCAATTTTCCAAAAAACACATTTTGACCCCTAATCTATCCAAATTTGGGCTGAAAAGTTTTTAGGACCAACTAAGCCGGAAATGGGTCACTGACCCAAATTTTGGATTTGAAGAAGATTTCCTACTGCCATAAACAGCCCATAAAGCAGTGCATTTTGGATTTGGTTCATTATTCCTCAAATAATCAACCTATTATTCATGCTAGAGGATAATTTCTCCCATTTCCTCCAAAAATTTGTGTTTTTGAAGTTTCTTGATCAATAACGCTGCAAATTGTTCCACAATGGTTTATTATCACATAGAGCAAGAGTAAGTGGGAAATAATGAGTGTGATGCATCTAGGGCGCCAATATTTAAGTACATACCTATCCATTTTGACAAGAAACATAGCAAGTGTTTGCAATCGTGTTACTATCTCGGCTTCACGTCATAAGACAGTAACACGAAACCGATATGATTTTGTGGTCCTGAAAGGGTTATAAATCTGTGCAGCCCGTTAATTTGGATTCATTGTGACGTTATCTCAGAAGATATAACATATGATATGACGTTCAGGCATTATTTTTGAGGATTCTGGCCTGTATGGTAACATTTTTAACAAAATTTTGGGCGCTGAATCGATTACAGAGGCTTCAAATGGTTACTGCCAGCCAAAAAAATAGACAACTCTCCCTCTAAAAATATCTATCTATAGAAGAATATGCCTTTGAATAAATGTTTGCAGCATTTTGGTAGGTTATTTCTTGAATAAACATGTTATGTTTTTATGCAGTCCGTCTCTCCAAATCTGCCCAAAATGTGTATTTTGAAAGATGCGTTTTCAATATTTTTGACGATCAAGGCGTGTGGGGTATCATTTTCCTCTAAATTTTGGACGCTGAATCGATTGGAATGGGTCCCGGAACGATTGGCGCCCACCGGAAGAGGTTATGGGTCAAAATGGGTATCTATTTACCTATTTCGAAATGGATTTTTCGAGATTTTCGGTACCTAGGCGTGTTGGGTATCATTTTCCATTAAACTTTGGACGTTGAATCGATTGGAATGAGCCTCCATGCGCCTATTCGGAGGAATAATCAACCCCTGTGAAGGAAATAGTGTTTTTTAATTTAAACATATAGCGTATACCATCAATTTTTGGGTTAATTGGAGAGGTTGATTGAAAACAGATTAACTATTCATGCGAAAAACTATTCACAGGATATTCGTGGTGTCACCAAATGTATCAAAGTTGGTCATTTTTTATTAAAGTAGCCCTTTAGGCCCCTCAACATGACCATTCTCCGGTAATTGTCAAATACGATTGGTCGACTACATTTCGTAATTGCCGATTGCACTTTCGATGAAAAAGGGAAACAATTAAAAGAGTTTGCACAAATTCCGTATTGTAATAAGTTAAAATATCACGTCTCATAATTACAATTACTCAAAGAGAACGTGGAAAACTTGTTTTAATTTACGTCAAAACTCTAATGACTCTGTATCCGTCCATCAACCGGTTGTCATAAATTTCGAGATACTAATCGCCGAGGTCCTACGAGAAAGTTTAATTAAAGGGTGGCCACTAATTGGCGTCATGAATACAAGGGATGTGTCCGAAACTGACGTCTCTTTTCATATTCAACCGTCATTTGGATTGAGAATGATTTGTCGTGTCTTACCGTGGAAAATCCACGATAATTTTCGTAATTCGATAATCCATTATCACGTCGAACATCGGCCGATTTGACGAACAATTTGACTTCAGGGAGTTTCAGTGTATTTATTTTCTGAATAGCGACTCAATATTTTCATGCTGACGTCTCTGACTTGCCCCAATTCATTGGCATTTGATATTGTAACGCTTTTTTTGTGCTGAATTTAGTACAGAATGACCAGAAGCTCTGGACAGTGGAGCTCTGCTGCAGAAAATGTTAAGAAAAGTGCTAAATCGGCCGAATTACCTTCGGTCAAAAGTGAATCTCGACCTCCGACAGGGAAGACGTTAAAAAAATGTCGTTATGGTCGCCGTAAAAACTGTCGTAAACGATTGTCGCGCGATGCTGTCGCCGAATGTCGTTTATTTTTGAATTTGGAGTCAACTGGTTGGAAGCTCACGCAAACGAGAGAGTTCCAAGTTGAATTAAAACACGAATATTTCAAGTTTGGTTTCTTTTTCCGCTAAGCGCCACCAATTTACGTATTCAGTGGCATCGTTGTGATTAGGGTTGCGAAACTGTTATTTGAAATGAAAAAAAAGTCGAAAGGCTGCCTCTCACCGGCGTTTTCCGACGTAATTACGAACGAAGAAACTCTCGAGATAATATAAAAATGCTCCCGACCTGGAAGTTGCACTTTACGAGTACAAAAATGTGACGACTCAGGAAACGACCTAGAAATGGTCGGGTCCTCAACCTCCAACTGAGATCCTGTGAGATTTTCCCAAGGAAATAGCGCGCCTGGGGGAACCATCTAGGTGTTCAAGGCTTCCACTACATTTCGAAGCCCCGAAACGAACTTTTACAACGTTTTAAATTACGAACACTCGAATATTTTGGGTCCCTGTTGGTTGGTTATTCAGCTTGGTTTTCAGCCCGATCGGACCAAATTTGGGTGAGGAAGGGGTCAAAATGGGTACCTACTTACCTTCTTTTTTGGTACCTAGGCGTGTGGGGTATCACTTTTCCACTAAATATTGGACTCTGAATCCATTGAAATGGGTCCCGGACCGATTAGTACCCACTGGGGGTGAGTATGGGTCAAAATGGGTACCTACTTACCTTCTTTTTCGGTACCTAGGCGTGTGGGGTATCACTTTTCCACTAAATTTTGGACTCTGAATCCGTTGAAATGGGTCCCGCACCGATTGGTACCCACTGGGGGTGAGTATGGGTCAAAATGGGTACCTACTTACCTTCTTTTTTGGTACCTAGGCGTGTGGGGTATAATTTCCCACTAAATTTTGGACTCTGAATCCATTGAAATGGGTCCCAAAACGATTGGCACCCACCGGAATAAGTTGTTGGTCAAAATGGGTATGTATCTACCCATTTCGAATGTCTGTTTTCGAGATCTCTGGTGCCTAGGCGTGTGGGGTATCATTTTCCATTAAATTTAGGACTCTGAATCGATTGGAATTGGTTCGGGACCGATTGGTACCCACTGGGGGTGAGTATGGGTCAAAATGGGTACCTACTTACCTTCTTTTTTGGTACCTATGCGTGTGGGGTATCATTTTCCACTAAATTTTGTACGTTGAATCCAATGGAATTGGTCCCAGAACGGTTGGCACCCACTGGAAGAAGTTATGGGTCAAATGGGGTATCTATTACCCATTTCGAATGTCCGTTATCGAAATCTCAGGTGCCTAGGCGTGTGGGGCATCATTTTCCACTAAATTTTGGCACCTGAATCGATTGGAATTGGTTCGGGACCCGCCAGACCCACTGTTTCTCTTGATCCGAGGCTTAAATTAGTCATCATGCGCCAGGTTCGAGGAATAACCAACCTGAGTGTAAGAATTTGCAGATTTTTTGGTTAAGTTAAGCGAATAATTCACGAGTGAGTTCAATACGCGTTTTAATGACGTTTCCATGGGGAGTTCAGGGTCAGAAATAACGGGTAATTCCATCGCGTTGAGTGATGACGTCAAGTCATACATCAAAAGGGCTACATGAGGCGATCCATTTCTCAGTGTAACGCCCTAAAATATCTAATATCAACTTTCAGGGCGTAGGAGGATATAGAGCGCCGCCTCTTCTCAGTACATATGAGGAAATCCAATCTTTGGAGTAGAAACCATGCCAAATTAACCTTGATGGCATATGGTGTTGTCATCAAGGTGTCCTAAACATTAACCAAAATTTTAAAGTTTTAAGAAAATTATCCGCTACCCAAACAACGGACATTTTGCCATTCGGTTGGTTGTTCCTTGAATAATTAATCTAACGAGGTCACGATCGGCCCAAAAATTTGACTGTATTCAAGTTTCATGATGTCTGGGTCAAATTGATTCAGGGGGGGGTTTCGCGTTGAGGCTCATTCCGATCGATTTAGCGTCCAAAATTTAGCGGGAAATGATACCCCATGCACCTAGGTACAAAAAAATCTCGAAAACCCACTTTCCAATTAGGAAGATTTTGACCCATTTTGACCCATTACCTCTTTCGGTGGGCACCAACCGTTCCGGGAACCGTCTCATTGAAGATTTCAATCAATTCAGTATCCAGAATTTAGTAAAAAATGATACCCCACACGCATAAATCGCCAAATATCTCGAAAATCCATTTGTCGGAGTGCACATTTTGTCCCCTACCCCCCTCCCAAAATTTGGTCCGATTGGGGTGAAAAGTTTTGAGGACTAACTAGAGCTGGGAACGAACCCCTGATCCGAATTTCAAATTTAAAAATGAATTTCCAAAACGCTGACGGCGGACGGACATTTGACTTTTTTGATCTAGACACCTTGAAACGCCCAGAAAAAAATGTTTGGGCCGAATCGGAGAGATCGACCTTTAAAACATAGGTAGATTATTCAAGGAATGACCCTTGGCACCGCTTGGGCCACCCCTGCTGTTTAAAATGTGTTGAATTTAGATTTTTTTCAATATTTTTCTCGTATTCTACAGCCAAAATTAATGAAAGGTTAAATTAAAAAATGAAATAAAATAAGTAAACAAAAGAAAGCAAAATCAATATTCACGAAATACGTTTCTAATTAACGGCGGGCGTTCAGAGGGCATTCGGCTATACCTTATATCCGTTTACAGTTCAGTTCCTAAGTTCACCGACCTCGCTCTATACGTTGCGTTCGAGGGTTTTTTTTATTCTCATCAATTTCACAGCCTGATAACTTCAAACCCTTTTCGAAGTTCTTCGATCGTTCACAGCGTATTCGTCAACCGACGTTAATTGGAAAGCCTACCGACCGTCGGAACTTTTCAACACTTCCCATTATTTCCAGTTGCTTGCGACGTTCGTGACGGAGACCTGAGTGAAGGGGAAGGCTGAAGGTTGTGAATGGGCGAGGAGGTAGTTTCTGAATAAAAATAGCGAATAAGAATTTATCATAAGATTGTAGTGTTCTCAGCGTTCATTGATTAAATTGATAAAACGAAAATGCTGTAATTTAGAGGCAACTTAATAGGCAACTGTTTCGTAAGTGGAAATTTTAAATAAAGTTTATTTGACAAATTGACATTAAAAGGCTCAAAATGTAGTGGAAAATGATACCCCACACGCCAGGGTACCAAAAATATCGAAAACACACATTCGAAATGGGTAGGTAGATTCCCAATTTGACCTAAACCCACTTCCGCTGGGCGCCAATCGTTCCGGGACCCATCATATTTAGTTCAGCATCCAAAATTTAGTCAAAAATTATACCCCACACTTCTAGACCTACATCACCTAGGCGTGTGGGGTACCATTTACCTCCTTATTTGGACGCTGAATCCAATGGGACTGGTCCCAGAACGATTGGCGCCCAGCGGAAGTGGGTATGGGTCAAATTGGGTTCCTATATGGCCATTTCGACAATCGTTCTGGGACCCGTTTCATTGGATTCAGTGTCCTAAATCTAGTGGAAAATGATACCCTACACTCTCCCAAACGATATCCCCCAAATTTGGTTCAATCGGGCTAAAAGTCGGTAGTAAATCTAAATCTAGGACGCTGAATCCAATGAAGTGGGTCCCAGAACGATTGGCACCCACTGAAAGAAGCTATGGGTCAAATTGGTATTTATTACCCATTTTGAATATGTGTATTCGTGATTTCTGATACCTAGGCGTGTGTGGTATCATTTTCTACTAAATGTTGGACGCTGAATCCATTGAAACACCACACTCATTATTTCCCCCATTTTCTCCATGCTCCTGGTTTAAGGATTACCACATGTTCTTGTAACGAGCTTTCTATATTCTTCACAAATAAATTATTTCATTTTTCTCCCAATTGAATTTTGCAGCATATCAACAAAATGACCACTCTTATCACAGCAGTGTAAATCATGGTTTCTCAACCCCTGTGAAACACAGGGTGACAGTTATCAATCTTGGCTGGATAGCAAAAGTCAGTGTTGCCATTTTTGGGGAGGAATTTTCACTTATCGGAATATTGTTGCCAACATGGCCGTGTTTAACAGGAAAACGTTAATCACAAGGTTATTTTGCCGTCTGTAGCGACCCTAAGCCGTTGTCTGCGCCATGGAGCTCGGGTCCATAGTCTAATGGGGGACTCTCCATAGGTCTCCTCCTCTCCTGCGCCACCTGGCGGGCGTTGGAAGAGTCGCGCTTAAAAGGCAAATCCTGGGACCTCCCGTACTCCGGTGCCAACTGCAAATGACCGACGGAGACACGGCGGGGTAAGGAGGGGAGTACCTATCATTAGTATAGGAAGCAAGTCCAAAAATAGGCTAGTCCTCGTTGATAATTACCGAACGGTGGTCGCCGAGTGTGACGAGGAGCTCCGGCAGTTAAGATGTGCAGACCATGAAAGGCGCAAGTGGCCCGCCGGAGTTCGTACACCCCGGCACCGCCATCACGCGCTACTCTCGGACACATTTTACAATAAGAAACGCCGTTTCCCCGCTTCGGGACGACCGTCGCCGCGTTGGGAAAACCACCTCGCCTCTTTTTCACATGAAATAAGGGGGAAAACGCCCCGCGACGATCCCCCATCCCCCAACTTTCCCCGGTTCGCGGAACCACCTTTTCCCTCGGTCCCCCTTTGAGCACCATCAGTGATCGGGGTTTAGTGTCAAATTCAAGAACTACTCGTATTATAGCGAAATGCTTAAACATTCCCAAAATAAGATTATTTTCACCTAAGAGCCTCCATGAGTGAATCATAACCTAATTCTATTATAAAACACGGGTTGGTTATTCCTCGAACCTGGCGCATGGAGACTAATTTAAACCTCGGACCAATTCCAATCGATTCAGGGTCCGAAATTTAGTGGAAAATGATACCCCACTCGCCCAGTTCGCCCAAAAACTCGAAAATATATTCTTCAAAAAACACATTTTGACCCTTCCCCGCCCAAATTTGGTCCGATTGGGCTGAAAAGTTTCGAGGACCGTCCTAGGCCAAGAACAGAACCCTGACCCAAATGTCAGATTTTTAAAAAATTTGGAGAAAAATGATACCCGACACGCCTGGGTACCAGAAATATTGAAAACGTTCAAAATACGAGATAGTACGTAGATAGATAAATACCCATTTTGACCCATAAACTCTTCCAGGACACGTCTCATTGGATTCAGTAACCAAAATTATGTCAAAAATAACACCTCACACGCCTAGATCGTCAAAAATCTCGAAAATAAATTTTTCCACAAGCAAATTTTGACCCATATCCCCAATTTTGAACACTACTGCTACGTTTTTTGGCCTCTAGTAAGTGTCAACAAACGTAATAACATTATCAGTGACACAAAAGAGACGATATTGGTGCTTAATGACGCTGGTGAAAGCTGAGTTTACTTGATAAGTTGCTAATGAGGACAGTTCAAGAAGAGTACCTTTGTAGACCATCGCCTGATATACTTAGGTAAATTATGAGGCACAATGAGGTCTACATGGAAAAAATAAATAAAATGATTATAAAAAAACTATAGAAATACGTTAAGCGAGCACGTTATAGTAAAAGATGTTAACTGATGACCATAAAACGCAGTTTTATAAAGGTAGTTCATTCCTCCAGGAGCATGTTGACTCATTCCAACCGATTAATCTAAATTTATTCTAAATTTAGTAAAAAATGATACCCCACAAGGCTAGTTTAAAAAAAAAATTCAAAAACCCACATTCGAAGTAGGTAGATAGATACCCATTTTGACCCATAATCACTTCCGGTGGGCGCCAATCGGATTCAGCGTCCAAAATTTAGGGGTCAAAATGTGTTTCTTGGAAAATGAATTTTCGAGATTTTTGCCGTGTGGGTAAATTTTGGACGCTGAATCCCAAGATGGCGGAATAGTGCCTTATACTACCTCATGATATATTATTTCCAGACTCTCTTTATCTGGTACTAATTTTTAATCAGAGTTTTATTCCAAATGATTTAATTCTGTAAATATTATTTATCTTTTTACAGCAATTTACTTTTGTTTTTATAATTTTCGGTTATATTTTCGGATTAACTTCGAGTTATAGACAGCAATTAGTTGAATATTTAATAATTGAGGGCTCTGATAATTGAATATGAGACCAAATTTGTCTATAATGATATCATTAAATGTGTTATTTTTATCGACTTTTGGCTGATTAATAGTTTGACTCAAGTTTCAATCACCATTTGTTTCTTTGGACCATTCATACCCGTGATAAAATCATCCAATAGAGTCGAATTTGGATTTTTTTCAATTTTAATTACACCTTATTTATTTCTATCCATTTTCCTTATCATGATTTTAAAATTTTGGTAAAAATTAGGTCTCAAACTTGCGAAAAACCATAACGAGCGGTCAAAATGTTAACATAAAGCAATCTTTCAGGATTGGACTCCTCATGAATCATTAAAAAAGAATTAATTAACAGTTCTAAAAAAAAGTTGATCTCCTTGCTTGTGAACGTACTAGTTGCATCGTTTACCTTACCAAGAAGAAACGATGTCCAACGAACTAATTACTTCAATAAAACCAGGTCGGGGTCGAACACTTGACCATCGGGCCTCGGGAAATGTTCTATTTTTTTGCATTGTCAAGGTTTGTTTGGAATCTTGGGACGGATTGTTTTGTATTTTGCTATCGTTTAGGTGAGCAGGCAACATCAGACAGGCCAGAAGAAATGCAGCCACCGCAAACTGCATCGTGATCAACTACGCTTTTTGACAAAATTGTTTCCGTTGCAACAACATGGCCTCTTTTGCGAATGAAAATCAATTAGTCGCTGTTCTTACTTGTATCCGTTGTTACATATCCGTACAATACACATTCCAAATCACTTTTGTCGAGCTGTGTATAATTTTGTGGCCCAACTACCGAGGGTTTTGCGGTGTTTGTGAACTTGGATGGCATCAAAGAAACGCTGCGAAATCATTCATAGGGGTTGGTATTCCTCGGACCAGGAGCAAGGGAAAAATGGGGGAAAACAATGAGTAAGGAACGTTTCGGACTCATTACAATCGATTCAGCGTACAAAATTTAGTGGAAAATGATACATCACACGTCTAGATCATCGAAAACCTCAAAAATATATTTGTCCTGCTCAGCCGTATTAATTTCTTTACAACCAGAATACATTTTTGGTTGGCTGTTTCTTGAATTTTCATTCATATTCCTCGAACCATGAGTATGGAGAGTCATTCCAATCGGTTCAGCGTCCAAAGTTTAGTCAAAAATGATACCCCACTCACCTGGATCGCCGAAAATCAAGAAAACACATTATTTGAAGTACACATTTTGACCCTTAAACTCTCCAAAATAAGGTTTGATCAGGCTGAAAAGATTTGAGGACCAACTAAAGTCAAAAACGGGTCCCTGATCCAAATTTCAGACCCGAGATTTGCGTGGACGGTGGACGGAGATTTTCCCACTGCCCACATTGCCCTGCAATGTGAGATGATGACATCCATGGCACGTGGCCTCAGAGCCTCGAGGCTGGTGTGCCACAAGGCAGTGTACTGGGCCCACTACTGTACCGGCTCTACACTTGTGATCTGCTAGAAACTGAAGAGAACACCACTGCTACGATTGCAGATGACACAGCCATCCTGGCCGTTGGAGAAACGAGCAATGAGACTGGTGGTAAGCTCAATAGGTCCCTTAACCATCTTCACAAATGGACAAGTAAATGGAGAATTAGACTGAATGAGACAAAGTCGGTACATGTTGATTTCACGAATAAAAGGATCAACTACCTACCGACATACCTCAATAACTAGGCAATCCCACACGCCAACGAAGCAAAATCAGCAGCCGTCCTGGCCATCACACGGAGTTACCACAGAACCCACAGGCTTTAGGTGATCTCATGCTTGACGCGAGGGTTGCCTTCAGCTCGGTTTAGTGGCCAGTTCGGACGACATTTCCATTGCGAAGAGATTTGGAAGAGTTGTTTGCAGGGGCACAACACATGAATTATGTGGAACCCCCATATGAGACAACCCAGCTCCTCACTGGCCATGGAAATTTCTGTGCCAAACTCCACTCTATGCAAAGGTGTCCATGTGGCCATCCTTCCTTTTCAACATCAAGCGTCAAACTAGAACTGGAGCAAACGTGCACAACGGCCCATTATGCTCATTGGTGGATTCCAAAACAAAATTTAATCCATTTGCACGAGCCAGAGTACGCAGAAGAAGAGAAACAGCTGCAATTCCATAGGAACTGACCATTGACTGACGATTTCCCGGAACAATCGCACTAACCGATTTACCCTCCAAATATCCCAATTTTCTACAAAATGTATACAAATTGATTTACGTTGAGAGTCAACGTTTTGATCAATTCAAAAGTTATTCGCCAACGAGAACAGCTGGAAGTTGTGCTGTGGGTGGAAGCACCTGCTGAGAGGACATGAGGGCCCCTGAGGACGATAGTAACCGGCATAAGACCAAAGGAAGCGACCGAGCATGTCCTGGAATCGACAGGATGTGCAAGTGGACACGAAAACGGCAGGATGGAATTATTAATTGTATTAATATTGAACGATTGAACGGTTATTTTAGTTGAAACTGAGGGAAATATGTGAACTCGGAAGGTTTCTAATGTAACGAATATTGTACACGTTTTTAGTAAAAACGGGTGAATCGAAACCGCTGAATATAGCTTGGCGATAGAAAGTACTCAAAATCGATGAAGATCCTGAAGAAAATGGCGTAGAAGTGTCCCGGACACATTCTAATCGATTCAAGAGTGGTGGAAAATGAAAGCCCACATGTTGAAAAAGTTCCCGAAAAATCACATTTTAAATAGGGAAAATGGTACCCATTGTAGCCCTTACCCACCCTCAGTGGGTACCAGTCGGTCCAGAACCCATTTTATTCGATTCAGAGTCCAATATTTAGTGGAAAATGATACCCCACACGCCCAGGTACCAGAAATCTCGAAAACAAATTCAAAATAGGTATTAGGATACCCATTTTTGACACATAACCTCTTCTATTTGGTGCCAATCGTTCCGGGACCCGTCTCATAAGATTCAGCGTCCAAAATATAGTCCCAAAATGTACCCCATACATCTAGATTGCCGAAAATCTCGTAAATCAATTTTTCAAAAAACCATTTTGGGTTGAAAACTAAGATCAAAAAAGGTCAATGTCCGTCCGCCGTACGCTGTACGCCGACCATTGTCCGCTCCGTTTTCGGTAGTAGAAAATTTTCTGAAAATCTGAAATTTGGGTCAGGGGTCTGTTCCTGGCCTAGGACGGTCCTCAAAACTTTTCAACCTGATCAAACCAAATTGCGTCAAAATGTGTTTTTTGAAAAATGGATTTTCGAGATTTTGGGTGATCTAGGCGAGTTGGGTATCAATTTCCACTAAATTTTGGACGCTGAATCGATTGGAATGGGTCCGGGACCCGCCACACCCACCTTTCCCCCCCATTGTCCCCATTTTTGGAGAATAATCAATTATTCAAATCAATTATATAAACTCAGAAAAATTAAAAAATATAATTGTACTAGATATATCATCAAAATGGCGAATAATGGTTTAGTATTTGATGGAGATGAGATGTCAAATTTGACGATACAAAAATGCGGCACGTAGTCAGTCGTCGTCTTGAAAACGAACGTGTTATTTGTATACGATTTAGGGGAGGTGACGTCGCTCCCCAGAAGTCAGAAGAGTCGCAACCTTTGCCCTGTGGCGTTGCTCGAACCGGCCAATTTATTGCCTACGAAAAAGACCGGCCACGATAAAGCGACACCTGTTATGTGGTGGACGTGTGCGGGGTTTCGAACTAATTGAATAATCAAACAGATTTACAATCAAACGGTAGCCGGTTAGAACAGGGAGAGGGCGGTTTGGTGCTCCGGGCGGCCTTTCACGCCGTCGTTCTTCTTTTTTTTCGAGAAGATTTATTTTTTATTTGTCGGGTGGTCGAAAACTGTGGTTAACTGTAGGGGGGGGGGGGGGGGGTCCAGAGGCCCAGCTTCGCTACTGTTGTCTCATTCAACTCGACTCGACCCAAGTTGGGGGCTTCCAACCTCTTCTCCGACTTCTGCCTCAGCGATAAAACTCGCCCAGTTAACCTCCCTGGCAAACCCATTGTTGACCTGGCCTATCAGCGCACAAATCACTCGAGTTCCACACCCGATATCGCTGGAATTTCACCTGAGACGTGTCCAAAGTGTTGCTTTTTCGCCCGGTACCACCGTAATGGCTCCAGTCAATCACATAAATGCCCTCATTCCGCTACAGTCAACAGTTCGCGAGAGCCAAATACCGATGAAACTCCCTCGAGAGGGATATTTGTTGATAAAGCGGATCAAGAAGTATTCACGCTTCAGTTTGGTCCTCTCTTAACATCAAGATAACTCAGCGAAATGCACTTCAGCCGTGAGGAATTCTCAAAACAATCGAATACTGGTAAAGCGCTCCCTCTTTAAGTTGTTCCTCGACTCTTGTCTGCCAATTTACCCAAAATACAGTCGGAATATAGAAGACAATGGGTATTTGAAAATTGGGTGATAATTTGTTATGATTTTTAGTGGAAAATGATACCCCACACGCCTAGGCACCCAACAAACCTAAAAAATCCACATTGGATTGCCCAATTGCCCGTCTCAATGGATTCAGCGTCCAAGATTTAGTCGAAAATGATACCCCGCACGCCCACATCGACAAAAATCTCGAAAATCCATTTTCCAAAAAACCCATTTTGACCCTTAATTCTCCCAAATTAGGTCCGATTGGGCTGAAAAGTTTTGCAAACCAACGAGAGCCAAAAACGGGTCCCTGACCAAAATTTCTGATTTTTAGAAAATTTTCAACTACTAAAAACGTCGTGGACGGCGGACGGCGTACAGCGGACAAACACATGATACCTTTTGGTTGGTTATTCTTTGAATAATCAATATATGTTTTCATTCAGGAAGTCAACCTCTCCTATATGCCCCAAACTTTTTTGGGTGACTGGATGAAAATAAGCCAATGTCCGTCCAACGTACACTGTCCGCCGTCCGCGCCGTTTTTGGTAGTAGAAAATGTTCAAAAAATCCCAAATATCGGTCAGGGACCCGTTTAGGCTTTAGTTGGTCTTCAAAACAATTCAGCCAGATCGAAGCATATTTCGGAAAAGTATGGAGAAAATGTATTTTTTGAAAAATGGATTTTCGAGATTTTTTGGCGATATAGACGTGTGGGGTATCATTTTCGACTAAATTTTGGACGCTGAATCGATTGAAGTAAGTTTGGGACACTCTACGCTCACTGTTTTCCCACATTTTGGTCATTTATGTACAATTCCTTTGGTGTCCCCAGGACACCCTTTTCCCACACAAGCGGGATACAGTTTTCAACAGTGGACCGTAACGGGTAATTCGCGCGTGTGGCGTCAGTTAGAGGAATCAGAGCGTTTTTTCATCTCTTCACAAAAGTAATATTTTCCTTTAGTAACAATAACAAAACAAGATTAATGCGTGATGTCGAATGAGGCTTCCTCCGAGTCGCTACCTGTTCCGAGCGCTCATCGCCGGCGATTTGAAAACTATGAATTGGCCGTGACTTGGCGATTTATTGTGTCCGCCTCACCCCTCCAACAACCACCACTGCCTTCAACCGGCTCTGGCCGCTACACCGGCTGACAGGTCGGTGACATAAGGAAACTATAAAGGCCGCATCTCGGCGCTGGTCGTTACGTCATCGGACGAGTCGCGTCGAAATCTCATTCCGAGCTTGTTCCTCACTCAGTCCTTGTATATACTTTGACAGGTTCGATTGTAAACGTCGAGAAGACGAGAGGTTCTTTGCAGACCGACCACAACTTGGCGGTATTTGGAATGGAAGATGAGATACTCGAGGGCGTGCTGGGGAAGTCTCACGAGCATTATTTCCAACAATTATTATCGACAACGGCAACGAACACCGTCGAGGCCTAAATTGTCACCCTATATAACGCATTAGGCCAAACTTCACTGCTAAACGTATATTGAAACGCTGCAAATTCTTACCCTGCAATTGGTTATTCCTCAGACTAGGAGCATGGACGCTCGTTCCAATCATTCCAATGATACTCCACACGCCTAAAAAGCCAAAAATCTCGAGAATCTACATTTAAAGTAGATAGATACCTATTTTGACCCGAAACCTCTTCCAAAAGGCGCCAATCGTCCCGGGACCTGTCTCATTGGATTCAGCGTCCAATGTCTAGTCAAAAATGGCACCCCACACGCCTAGGTTATAGAAATATCGAAATCCACTTCCGAAATAGGTAGGTAGGTAACCATTTTGACCCATGTCCCCCACCATCGGGGTGCCAAACGGTCCGGGACCCGTCTCATTGGATTCAGCGTCCTAAATTTAGTCGATCTTAGATCGCAAAAAACCTCGGAAATTTGGTTTTTGACCAACTTTTGACCCCCAACCCCTCCTAAATTTGATCCGATCGGGCTGAAATGTCTCAAAGACCAACTAGAGCCGGAAACGAGTCCCTGCTATAAATTTCAGATTTTTAGAAAATTGTCTAACATCAAAAGCGTGGACTGAAGATGGACATTGTACCTTGAATTTTCATTGGACAAGGTTATTCCTTGAATAATCATCCAGTTTTCATGCCCAAGGTCGACTATTTATCTTATATGTACGTAGCATATATTAATCCTACATGTAAGTTGTATAAATTGTACATGACAATAATTATAGTTAAAACAGACGCAGATCACTATAAAACTACGAGTCGAGTCAACCAATGAAAACGTGAATGAGGATCAGGAAATCCATACCAATAAGACCAGCATCTCTTGAATTTGATCAAATTCTGATTAGAATTGTGGAAATCGATACAGATAGGCACAGAAGCTAAACTCGACCTCGGGGATTTAAATAGTTAGATTAATGAGGACATTTTGTCTCGTTACAAGGAGGAGGTTGTTACAGGGTAACTTTATTCGTTCAGCAAGGATGACTTTGACGGTTCACAATGGACGGAAATCACCTCAAGCTATAGCGAATTGATTGATTGTAAGATCGATATTTTGGTTCAAAAAGTCCACCGCTCCACTTCCAGCTGTTTCCGCTGGGCGCGCCAGGTACCGCCATCCGAGTGTTCATGATTAGGACGACCTGCCTGCGCCGAGTCCGCATGAGGGCTCCCATGCCCCCCCCCCCCCCCTGTAATATTACCTTATCGAACTTTTGGTCCCACGGTTTTGCTACTTATCAACGTTATACGGGTAGAAGGTGGAATCGTTCCACGCAAAAGACCTTCAGTCACCTGCTTCGTTTCCTACAACGGAACTCAATTTCCTCAGGCGTACCCCGCACGGGTCGGCACGTGGCTAGCGGCATTTTGAGTGATAATTTGGCGCATATTTTCTTTTGATTTTGGTTAAAATCAATGTCAAATATCTGAAAGTAGTGAAAGTGGACGCACATAAACGCAGTAGACTATTGGAACCGAGTAGTAGACTATTACACTTACATGCTTCTCGAAACATTTTCTCCCTTACACTCCTCAAATTTGGTTTGATCGGGTGAAATGCTTCAAAAACCAACTAGAGTCAAAAATGGGTCCTTGACTAAAATTTCAAATTTTTGGACAATATTTTACCACCAAGAACGGCGAACGGACATTTGCTTATTTTTATCTAGACACCTTGAAACGTACAGAAAAATCACAGGTGTTGGTTATTCATCGGACGATCAGCATGGAGACTCATTCCAATCGTGTCCAAAATTTAATGGAAAATGATACCCCACACGCCTGGGTACCAGAAATCTCGAAACAAGCAATCAAAATAGGTAGCAAGATGCTCATTTTGACCCATAACCTTTTCTATTGGGATCCAATCGTTCCGGGACCCGACTAATTGGGTTCAGTGTCCTAAATTTAGTCGAAAATAATACCAAACGCGCGTAGATCGGCGACCCCTACCCTCCAAATTTGGTCCAAATGGGCTGAATGGTGAGGACCAACTAAAGCCAACGGATCCCTAACCAAAATTTCAGATTTTTAGAAAATTGTTTACCTACTATCGGAAATGGTGTGGACGGCGGACGGACATTGGCTTATTATGATCTAGACACCTTGAAATGCACAAAAAACCATTTTGGGGCCGATCTGCAAAGTTGACTTTTTGCATTGAAACATAATTTAAGGAGTAACCAACCAAAAACCGAATGTTCGTCCGCCGTGCGCTGTCCGTTTTCAATGGAAAAATGTCTAAAAATCTGATATTTTGGAAAAAATGTTGGGTCAGGAACCCATTTTCATTCTCTACGGGTCAAAATATGTTTTTCGAAAAAGATATTTTCGGCGATCCAGGCGTCTTAGTTATAATATTCTACTAAATTCTTGATGCTGAATACTCAACGATGGATTCTAGACCAATTAGCGCCCACTGGAGGGGGTTTGAGTCAAAATGGGGACCTATATACCTGTTTCAAAAGTGGGTTCTTGAAATTTTGGGTACCTAGGCATGTGGGGTATGATTTTCCACCAATCTTTGGACGCCGAATCCAATGAGACGGGTCTTAGAACGTTTGGCGTCCTCTTGATGAGGCTATGGGTCAAAATGGGTGTCTATCTACGCATTTCGTATGAATGTTTTCGAGATTTCTGGTTCCTAGGCGTGTGGGGTATCATTCTTTTTCAATTTTGACATCACGAACGCAAACTGTCTAATTCTAGGGCATATCAGAGAGGGTGCGTGAAGAAATAGGATGATTATTCAAGAAGTAATAGTCCAAAGCTTGATTTTTTTCCCCACTTTAGTCATTTCGTCGGCTTAAATTACTAAAAAACGTTCTCATTTATCACCAAATCACCCAAAAATAGCTCAAAATAAAAAATCACACTAGAAAGACCCCTTAACGCCTCGTCATGGGATTTGAATCGGTCGTGTACGAAAGTTCGGCACCGCTGAAGAACATAGCGCCATGACGAACTCGTCTTATAAACGTGTCCAAATGAAAGCTTTGCCGTTGACACGTCCTCCTCAAATGTAAATCACTGTAGTTAGCATAGCCGTCAGGTAAACAACATTTTCCTGTTATTTGACATGGGACCGGGAACCGCTTAAGGGTCGACCCCGTTGTTACTGTAGCGTACTGCCCTCTTATAGAATGTTAGGGTTGTTAATTATTGCTACTTGCTACTGGAAATTGCTACTTAATACATGATTATTTGACTAGGGTGGAACTTTCCACGGTTGTGTTCAACATGGTTAGTTTTGCACCTCATTCGCTTGGCTCTGAAGTCATTCAGAGGGCGGTCAAAGTACTCACGCATGCGCAAACCTTCGACAATACGAGTTTGGTCTACCTCGAAAATTCGCCATTCAAAAACCCAACGGGTTTAGAGCCTAAAAAATTTTTTACAAAAACACACACGTGTACTAAACGTACTAAAAATAACGACGCAGGCAATTTAGTTGATATTAACAAAATATGAGACCTGAGGAGGACGACGGTGACACGTAGCGACAAATATCTCGTCATAACAACCATTTGACGAGCCCAGTCGTTTCCTCGAAAGTGTCATAAAAATACGTTATAAAATGAGCCGAGGTGTGGATGACATTTTTTTTTTTACTTCGGCATCGCACTCAACTCTCAGTAACCGGAATCACGAACCGCTTTGGAATTCAGTATCTTTTGTTATGTTTTGACTACGTTCGGCGAAGAGGATCGTAATTTTTAAACGCTTCAAACGTGAGAACGACGCTTCACATATAAAAGTTCGTAATGTGTTTCACATTGTGACAGAAATGACGACTTACTTCAGGAATGAAGGTTGGAGGATGAAGTAAAACTCTTTCGAATGATATTGTTATTAACCAAACGTTCGCGGTAATATGTTCGTGAAATGGAGTTCAAAGAAGCCAAATCGTTGATGATTACAAAGAACTTAACAATTAAATAACTAAACAAATTTTGACTAATATACGGCTTAGATATGAACAATTTATCGAAGAAATCAACGTGTTTTACAAATAATTTATAATTGTTACGTCAAAATGTGTAATTCGATGGATTTTCGAGATTTTTGGCGATCTAGGTGTGAGGTATTATTTTCGACTAAATTTTGGACGCTAAATCCAATGAGACGGGTCCCGGAACGATTAGCGACCACCTGAAGAGGTTTTGAGCCAAAATGAGTATTCACCAACCAATTTCAAAAGTGGGTTTTCGAGATTTTTGTTACCTAGGCATGTGGGGGTTAGGGTGGGTTGAAAAAAATCGATATTTTTTTTTCGGATCGTAATACCGCGGAAAAGTTGCTAAATGGTATGACTAAAAAGGGGAAAAAATATTAAAATTATCTGATGTTATCTTCCGTTCGCGCATAAGCTCTAAAGTTTTGAAAAAACTATTTTTTTTTTTGAAAATTTGTAATAATTTTTTTTACGATATTTAATATGTAATAGTGAAAAATTTCATCTACGACACACTAATAAAGTAATATAAAAATACCGGTATTGCACTTCAACATCTTCCGTTCGCGCATGGACATCCAAATATAGCCAAAATACGAGAAAATCGGATTTTTGTCCTACTTTCTTTTCATGTATAGTTACAGATATCAATAATGTAATACCTGAAATCTGATTATACATGTTCTGATAGTTAAAGAAAAAAAATTCAGACGTAATTAGGCTTGGTTTTTCGATCGCGCACAGCGATACAAAACTTACTGTCAGCGCCACTAGCGGGTCAACGACCCACGCCGCGTCACGTGATACCCCCTCTTTCCGGATCATAATACCGCGGAAAAGTTGCTAAATGGTATGACTAAAAAGGGGAAAAAATATTAAAATTATCTGATGTTATCTTCCGTTCGCGCATAAGCTCTAAAGTTTTGAAAAAAATATTTTTTTTTTGAAAATTTGTAATAATTTTTTTTTACGATATTTAATATGTAATAGGGAAAAATGTCATCTACGACACACTAATGAATTAATATAATAATACTGGTATTGAGTTTTAACATCTTCTTTATCAATCAGGGATCCAGGACCTTTGTCTCACTCCAGGTGGCTAACAACAGCTAACCGTGCTTTAAGACTCTACATTAGTCAAGAAAATACAACTGCTGAGTTCCAGGAAATAGTAATATTCATTCTGAAGTCATATATGCCGATGTGGTTTTGTATTAAGAAGACCAAACTTTTTACTGATGGCAATAAGCTCGTGCACCATGGATTTTCTTGACTAATGTAGAGTCTTAAAGCACGGTTAGCTGTTGTTAGCCACCTGGAGTGAGACAAAGGTCCTAGATCCCTGATTGATAAAGAAGATGTTAAAACTCAATACCAGTATTATTATATTAATTCATTAGTGTGTCGTAGATGACATTTTTCCCTATTACATATTAAATATCGTAAAAAAAATTATTACAAATTTTCAAAAAAAAAATAGTTTTTTCAAAACTTTAGAGCTTATGCGCGAACGGAAGATAACATCAGATAATTTTAATATTTTTTCCCCTTTTTAGTCATACAATTTAGCAACTTTTCCGCGGTATTACGATCCGAAAAAAAAATATCGATTTTTTTCGACCCACCCTAGTGGGGGTGTCATTTTTATCTAAATTTTGGACGCTAAATCTGATGAGAGGGGTCCCGGAAGAGGTTATGGGTTAAAATGGGTATGTATCTACTCATGTTGTATATGTGTTACAAGATTTCTGGTACCTGGACGTGTGGGGTATCATTTTCCACTAAATATTGGACTCTGAATCGAATAAAATGGATCCCCGGTACGATTGGCAGCCTCTGGATGAGAGTATGGGTCAAAATGGGTACCTATTACTCATTTCAAATGTGTGTTTTCGAGATTTTTGGCGATCTAGGCGAGAGGTGGTATTATTTTCGACTAAATTTTGGACGCTAAATCCAATGAGATGGGTCCCGGGAACGATTTCCGACCACCGGAAGAGGTTTTGGGCCAAAATGAGTATTCACCAACCTATTTCAAAAGTGGGTTTTCGAGATTTTTGTTACCTAGGCATGTGAGGGTGTCATTTTTCTCTCAATTTTGAACGCTAAATCCAATGAGATGGGTCCCGGAAGAGGTTATGGGTTAAAATGTGTATGTATCTACTCATTTTGTATATGTGTTACGAGATTTCTGGTACCTGGACGTGTGGGGTATCATTTTCCACTAAATATTGGACTCTGAATCGAATAAAATGGATCCCCGGTACGATTGGCAGCCTCTGGATGAGAGTATGGGTCAAAATGGGTACCTATTACTCATTTCAAATGTGTGTTTTCGAGATTTTCGGCGATCTAGGCGAGAGGGGGTATTATTTTCGACTAAATTTTGGACTCTAAATCCAATGAGACGGGTCCCGGAACGATTTACGACCACCGGAAGAGGTTTTGGGCCAAAATGAGTATTCACCAACCTATTTCAAAAGTGGGTTTTCGAGATTTTTGTTACCTAGGCATGTGAGGGTGTCATTTTTCTCTAAATTTTGGACGCTAAATCCAATGAGTTGGGTCACGGAAGAGGTTATGAGTCTAATTGGGTATGTATCTACCCATTTTGTATATGTGTTTTCGAGATTCTGGGCGATCTAGGCGAGTGGGGTATCATTTTCCACTAAATTTTGGACGCTGAATTCAATGAAGTGGGCCCTAGACCGATTGAAAGAAGTTATTGGTCAAATTGGGTATTTATTACCCATTTTGAATATGTGTTTTCGAGATTTCTAGTACCTAAGCATGTGGGGTATCATTTTCCCCCATTTCCTCCATGCTCCTGCTCCGATGAATGACCAACCATTCACAAGAATATGAAGCCTTTTTCAATAATTGATGATTTTCTAATCGATGTCCCGATAGGTCAAATTTAAACAAAATATTATCAGCTTATCTTCTATCCTAGATCCAATGTGTATGAAAATCACGATTCGTCCAATCTGACCAAAACCATAAATACAATTTCCATACTGATACGGGAAGAGCAGGCTGCATCATCCCCTGGTACCTGCACCGAAACAAGTGCAACATCGTCATTCACGCAGACGAAATGTATTGGTCACAACTTGTGTGTTATGTTAACCTATTATTTTTGTTCGATTTCCAAAAAATCTTGCCAAGTATTGACACACAACTTTTTTGAATTACTCCAGGTCGTTTTGATGCAATAATAATCCACGATATTTTTCCTGCTCATTAAGGTTTGCGATTAATCGATTATTATAACCTCTAATGATTGATGTAATCAGATGAGTAAAAGAGAAAATTAATCGATGTGCTTTTGTTCAATACTTACCTCTATTTTGAGGGGAATATCAATACGCTTATTCGACCTATTCGGTCTAAAATTTGACATTTCGCGATTCAAGATGTCTAAATTCATCCACAATGATTTACTATTCTTTGGAGCAACAGTATGGGGAAAACAATAAGTGTGGAGTCTAACAGACTTATTCCAATCGATTCAGCGTCCGAGATTTAGTGGAAAATGATACCCCACACGCCTATGTACCAGCAATCTCAAAAACCCAGATTCAAGATAGGTAGATAGGTACCCATTTTGACCCATAACCACTACCGGTGGGGACAAATCGTTCTAGAACCTGTTCCGTTGGATTCAGCGTCCAACAATAGTGAAAAATGATACCCCACACGCCTAGAGAGCTAATAATCTCGATAATCCAGTATTCGAAATAAATATTTCTTAATATATGAAATTCGGGTCAGGGTTCTGGGCTTTGATTGATACTCGATACTTTTCAGCCCGATCGAACCAAATATGGGTGGGGTAGGGGTCAAAGAGTGTTTTTCGAGGTTTTTGGCGATCTGGGTGTGTGGGGTATCATTTTCGATTAAATTTAGGACGCTGAATCCAATGAGACGGATCCCAAAATGATTGACGCCCACTAGAAGAGGTTATGGGCCAAAATGGGTATGTATCCACCCATTATGTATGTGTCAAGATTTCTGTAGCCTAGGCGTGTGGGGTATAATTTTCCACTAAATTTTGGACTCTGAATCGATTGGAATGGGTCCGGAACCTGCCACACCCATTTTTTCTCCCATTCGAGGAGTAACCAACCCGTGTGTATGAATTTGCAGGGGTTTTCTCCTAAAAAAGTGGGTATTTTCTTCAAAATTTGGACCCCTGAGCAAATCCAATAAACGATCGTGGAATAATTTGCAGCGTTCTCCTTTCGCACACCTTTCAAGCCTGACCCCTCACAATAACATCTGGATCCTCAACAAACGGCCGGTGAAAGTCCTCGTTGCGGAATCAATAGAGCGAACCCTTGAAAGTCGTTTTGTAATAATAAGAGCAATAACGGGCCTTCGTAAACCTTCCATGACAACGATGAGTCTATGTGGAGCGAGATGAGCTTTCCACGAGTTTTGAGTCATTTACCTAATTGCTATGGACGACGAATTTAAAAAAAAAAAAAAAATATCTCTAAGAAACTATATTTGAAATAACACTCGACGAAAAACGCTAAATAATTGATTATTCGCTGATATTGATTGTCATTTGAGGTGGCTAAAATGTGGGAAACCTGTGAGAACCACGTAGTGCACAATAATCCCACCCATAACCTCCCCTAATTAGGTTCGAAAAGGGGTCCCTGACCAATATTTTGAATGTTTAGGTATTTAAATAGAATAAACGGTAGTTGTAATACTTTTTAGAGCTAAAATACTAGAATATTTACGGAATTTCGTTTAAGCGGGATGCTCGCAATCGAGCAAAATGATGTCGATTGAGTATTAATCCGACATTTCGTCATTTATGAGATTTTTTAGTTTAATAATAGGCGATTTTGAGACGGGGAGGTGGACGTTTGGGAGACGAGAAAAAGCATTTTTTGAAATTAATGTTGATAATTTTCAAATTTACTCATTTATTTTCGGGATATTTTGACGAAACGAGTTGATTTCGACATAGGGGTTGTAGATATGGTTGGTTATTCCTCAAATCAACCTATGTTTTCATGGAAAAAGTTAACCTCTCTAATTTTTTGGGGTGTTTCAATGATCCGCCGTCCGCGCCATTTTTGGTAGTGGAAAATTTTCTAAAAATCTGAAATTCGGGTCAGAAACCCGTTTCCGGCTCTAGTTAGCCCTCGAAACTTTTCACCCCAATTTGACCACATTTGGGGGGTGGGCAGGGGTCAAAATGTGTATTTAGAAAAATTAATTTTTGGGATTTTCGGCAATCTAGGCGAGAGGGGGTATTTTTGACTAAATTTTGGACGTTAAATCCAATAAGACGAGTCCTGGAAGGGTTGACGCCCACCGGAAGAGGTTATATTTTCGCCTAAGTACTGTAATTGTGGGGGGATTTGGTCGGGTTTTACCCCAATTCATATAAAATTGAATTATTTTCCAACGCTAAATTACATACTATTAAAAAATTATTTTTCGTTTTTGAAGAGGAATTGACGAAAAAAGCCAACTTTTTAGAGCTAAAATACTTTTTTATTTTTTATTTTTAGAGGATTTTGTCGAGCAGGCTGCGTCTCAATATAATAAATATATTATTGTGTAATAAAAATTATTTAAAAAAATAATAATGAGAGGTTTAATTTGAATTGAAAAAAATTGATTTCGATTGCGTATTGCTCAGAAATGTCGTCATTTATGAGTTTTTTTAGTTTAATAATTTTGAACTATTTTAAGACGGGGAGGGGGAAGTTTTGGGGGAGACCTCGTAAAATAGGTAAGATACATGTTTCTTAGGATGAGAAGAAGTATTTTCCAATCATTTTCGGGACAAATCAGTAGGGGTAGATGGATACCCATTTTGACCCATAACCTCATCCGGTGTGCGCCAACCGTTCTGGCATCCGTCTCATTGGATTCGGCGTCCAAAATTCAGTGGAAAATGATACCCCACACGCCTAGGTCGCCGAAAATTCATTTTTCAATAAACAAATTTTGACCCCCACTCTCCCAAATTTGGTTTGATCGGGTTGAAATGTTTCTATGACCAACTAAAGCCAGAAACAAGTCCAAAACATTCTAAAAAATTCGAAATTTTGGTCAAGGACCCGTTTTTGGGTTTACTTGGTCCTCAAAACTTTTCATTTCAGCACGATCGGACCTAATTTATTCATAATGGGTATTTTGAGAAATCTATTTTGACTAAATTTTGGGGTGATTTGGTCGGTTTTAAACCTCAATGTAGATGAAATTAAATTATTTTCCAACACTTGATAAGTAATATTTAAAGAAAATAGTGTTTTTTTTTTCGTTTTCGAAGAAAAACTAGCGGAAAAACGAATTTTTTGAGCTACAATACTTCATTTTTCTTCTTTTTTTTTTTTAAATGGTTTTGTCGAGCAGGACGCGCCCTAATGCAATAAAAATCAATAAAAATAATAATCTGTATTCAAAATTGAAAAAAAAAAATAGAGGTTTAATTTGAATTGAGAATGTTGATGTCGATTGCGTATTGCTCCAAAATGTTGTGATTTATGAGTTTTTTTAGTTTAACAATTTTGAACTATTTTGAGACCGGGAGGGGGATGTTTTGGGGAAAACCCGTAAAATAGGTAAGACACGTTTTTCATTGGATGAAAAGAAGTATTTTTCAATCATTTTCGGGACATTTTAGCCCCATATGAGTTAATTCCAATTTAGGGGTTGTAAGTATTTTTTGTTGTTGTTGCAAATACGTGTTTCTAAACGGGTTCATGACTATTATGACGCAACTGGACAATCCTTTCAACTTGTATCACTCGAGATGACTTGTATTGCTCAATTCTCCTCACTACTGCCTTAGGGGGGGGGGGGGGGGGGGGCTTAGTCGGCCCAATAGAAAAGACAACAAAAAAACAACTCACTTTCTCGGTAGAAGATCGACATTGTTGTTGAATTGCATCCAAAAAGTGCCGCCTTTGGGACCTGAGATGGACGGGAGCGTGAAGATCAAGTCCAAAATCGGTTCGTGTACAAAACCGTTCATTTTGGAGGCCCATAAAATGAAAAAAGAGCCCCAAGTAGAACTAATGCACCGCGGCATCAACTGCATCATCGTCAACTATTATAGTTTTTATCATTCTATTCCTCTCTTTTCCAGGCACTCTCTCGGTGTCTTAATTAATAAAATTATTTTTTAATTTTATTTTTTTTAAATAACTTCACGCCAAATCTCCAAAGTAATGGACCATCGTTATTTCATCCATTCTTTAGTATATTTGCAACTCAATATAGTATCATCATTGCAATATACTCGTCTTCGATTGCAGAGTGTTAGTGTGAAACAAAAAAATTAAAAAAATAATAATAATTCGTGACGGAGATAATTTAGTTAAATACGAAATGTTTGGCCAAGGTTTGTTCAGAAGCTTACAAAGCGGTTCAAATTTTTGAAAATTTAAAATATATGTATATATATTCATTTTTTTTTTTTTTTTTGAAGATCAGGAGAGAAGAGAAGAAGAAAGAGAAGAAATGAGAGTAAATGCAGACTTTGGCACCAGGAGAACCACGAGCTCGTAACTTGTCTGTGAATTCTTCCAGTGCCAAGACCCACAAACCCCCGAGTACTGCAATCGTTATCAAGACACCAAATAACCTTGAATACCGCCACCCAACGTTGATAAGGCTGTCCGTCCGGTCAGGCACCTGAATGTCACGACAAAAAATAAATATATTTCCGAGGAGAAACGCTCAGTAAATGAATGAATAAAAACGTTAACTTATAAATTAATTTATTATTCAGAATTTTTTTTTCGAAAATAAATAAAATGTGGTTTAAAATACATGCCGAGCAACATATAATAAGCGAGTGAGCACAGCTAAGCAATATGACACGTACACGATAAATATTTGTATTTTAAATTAGAAACAAAAATGGATAAATAACAAAAATTCGAAATTAAAATTGAAAAAAAAGTGCGACAGTTACTCACGATTTGTGCTTTCACATTGGTTTCCGTCGAGAGGGGTGAAGGGGGGGTAATAGCGGGTTTTGAAATTATCGAGAAGAATAACAAAAACGGACAAGGGAAGAGAAAGAGATGGAAAAAGATTCCAGTCATTCGTAATGGGGCGACATTAAGGGGGAGCATGATTGCTAGGCATTACTCCGGTGGAATTCAGAGGTTACAATAGGAAGGAATACCGTAATGAGAGTTCCGGGGGAACACGGAGTATTGTAATGTGTATTTAACCCGAGTGGGATTGTTTTTGTTGTGAGATAAGGGGGATTGAACGGGAGGGATTGGTTTTGTGGGAAAGCGTTGATAATCGCGCGGTGTGGTAGCGGACCGAAGGAGCCGAAATGTATGAACGCGAACTTGGTATAAAGAGAAAGAAGCCGTGGAAGAACAATGGGTCTCGGTGAGAAAACAAAAATGAAAGCAGAAAGTGGTGAGAAAACGGTGGCACTGCGCTAACATGACATTGTGTAGATAAAGTCGAAAAAAAACTTAATAAAGCGATGATAACTGGGCGGGCGACGGTGCGGGGGCTCCACTGGGGATGGCACTGTCGAACCACGGGCAAAGTCCGACGGGATACCCCGTGAATTCTTTCAGTGCCATTCCCAGGAGACGCCGAACAAACAACAGATGAGACGCCGTGACGGAGAGCCGGACTCCGGAGACCGTGCTCGGAGCTCGTCCTGAACTGAACTGACTCACTGACGGTTTCTCCCCCGAACGGGTACCTTCTCACACTCCCGGAGAATCGACGGATTCCCGGGGAGTACCCGCGACGGGGCTTGAGGTACACGGGGCGGGAGTGGGGGCGATCTGCTCCGCTGGCTGGCCGCTTCACTCTCAGAAGGAGAAGAGGTGGAGGAGGAGGGAAAAAAGAAGATAGAGAGAGATTGAGAGGGGGGAGAAAAAAACACCTTTACACAACAACCGCCAAACGAAACGTAACGAAACTGACGGAGACAAAAAACTGGGGCATTTGAGTGAAACGGAGCGGAATATTTCTCTGGTGAATGGTTTTTCGGGAAAGGATGGTGAGCCGTGACATCCCTCGGCGGTTCCGCCGATTAAGGGACACTGAGGTCGAAGTCGACGTGTCCCGCGAGAAGAGAGAGTTCACCATCATCCAGAATAGAGCACCCCCCTCTCCGCCTTTTACCTCACCCAACCACCCCTCCGCACGTCGTTCAACATTAAGAAGGTTTTAAAGTTTTTCCTTCTCGTAATTACTTCACAGTGAAAGAGAAGGAAGGAGCAATTAAAATCCTCCAGAACGGACCGAAGACAGGAAGTGAGAACGTTCTCCATGACCGCGAGTCCAGAACAAGAAAAAAGAAAAAAGTTTATCGCCAAATGTATCAAACCCATTCCTACTCCCAATACGGCACTGACAACTACCTCAACCATAGGCGTCCAAACTTGTCGCAAAACCAAAAATGTAATCAAATCTGACCTATAGGAACCCAGAATTGCCCAACTCAAAACTATACGTTTTTATTACACTTTTTTACGACTAGAATAGGAGAAAACAAGGATAAAAATACCCAACAAAAGCCCCCACTTGTTTTTACAGTTTAAAAAAAAAAAAAAATTTAATCATAAAAACAAAAATTTTGTCATATTCAGACCCGCACGACTGAGCGGTATTGAAGGAGAGGATGAGCATCGTTTTGAGATTTTTATTTTTAATTAAAAATTTACCTACTCAATTAATTGACACATTACCGTGTAAGAAATACGATTAATTTTTATGTTACAAGAGTTAAATTTACGGCATAAACAATCTACGTAAATTTTCTCGTTCGAGAGGCAACAAATCGAAAATTTGACTACATTCAGGATAAACAACAAAATTGTTCTTGTTTCTGCATTCTATCGGCATTTCGTTACAACAAACTTTTACGTGTATGTCGACTCAAATTTAAGGGTTTTCAAAACGCTTTTGGTACGTTTTAAACGTGATTTTTGACCGCATCAAGCGACGGGTTTTACAAAAAAAATTGAATCAATTCGGTTTGAAATTTCATTTTTCCGAAATTTTGGAGTCGTAAAATTACGTTAATTTATAACATTTTCACGTCAAATTGGAGGTTTTCCACATCAAAATGGAGGTTTTCCATTTCAAATTGGAGGTTTTCTATTTCAAATTGGAGGTTGGCAGAAATGGTTTGATTTGCATTAGATGTCATTGCAATTAAAGAATCAAAATATTGAATCAAATTAATTTTCCTATAGCGTTTTTACGACTTAATGACCGTATTTTAGAAGAAAACGTGCTGATTAGGGTGAATTGCTGACCCCCATGGTGTACCTAAGCTGTCGATTTCCTATTGACTCAAAGGATCAATTAATGTTTTGGGTAAAAAGATTAATTTCTCCACTTTTTATGAACTACATTTGTTCTAGGTAGTTCATGATGAAACTCACTCCACCCTTATAAAACGTTTATTGCCGAAGAATTGGCTGCACCGTTCAAAAGCTAATTGAGTTTATTCCCAAATTTCCTGAAACTTAGTCCATTTCAGCTCCTTTTTTGGAAATTGAATTATCGTAAATGAATTTCAGAAAATTTTTGTTGAATTTTCAACCGTTAAATTACCAATATTGGGATCTTTGGAAGATTTTAACGATCGTAAACAAATTATCAAGGATAATTTCATATTTCGCTATTAATTCATTAAACCAAGCAGGGTTGTTTTACGAGGTGTTTTTAACCTTTTAAAACGCAAATATCGGCGCCAAGCCGAAAAAAAAAAACAATTTGAGAAAATAAATGTGTATACTATATAGCATTTTTACGTCAAATTGTAAGTTTTCCATTACAAATTGGAGGTCATTTGCATGAATGTGGAGGTTTTCGACTTCAAATTGGAGTCTACACATGTAAAAGGAGGTTTTCCGCATCAAATTGAAGGTGTTACGCATCAAATTGGAGGATATTCATTTCAAAATGGAGTTTTTTAAGGTCAAATTGGAGGTTTTTTATGTCAAATTGGAGATTTTACAGATCGAGTAGGAGGTTTTCCTTTTCAAATTTAAGGAAAATCATTCAAAATTGGAGGTTTTGCGTATCAAATTCGAGGATTTCAATTTAAATTAGAGGTTCTACAGATCTTGATGAAGATTTTCCATTTCAAATTGAAGGTTTTACACAACAAATTGAACGTTTTTCGTTCAAATTGAAGGCGTTACCCAACAAAGTGGAGGATATCCATTTCAAATTGGAGCTTTTACACATCTAAGGGGTGGTTTTTCATTTCAAACTGGAGGTTTTCCGCATCAAATTGGAGTTTATCTATTTCGAATTAGAGGTTTTACAGATCAAACTGGAAAAATTCCATTTCATGTTGGAGGTTTCTTCATTCAAATTGGAGGTTTTACACATCGAATCGGAGGTTTTCAATATCAATTTGGAGGTTTCACACAACAAATTGGAGGTTTTCTATTCAAATTGAAGATGTTACGCAACAAAGTTGAAGGTTTTCACGTCAAATTTAAGGTTTACGACTCAAATTGGAGGATATTCACTTCAAATAGGAGTTTTAAAATGCCAAATTGGAGGTTTTTCATTTCAAATTGGAGATTTTACCGATCGAATTGGAGGTTTTCCTTCTCAAATTGTAGGAAAATCATTTAAAATTAGAGGTTTTACGTATCAAATTGAAGGTTTTTCGTTCAAATTGGAGGTGTTACCCAACAAAGTGGAGGTTATGTACTTCAAATTAGAGGTTTTATACAACAAATTGGAGTTTTTGAAGGTCAAATGAGAGGTTTTTTAGTTCAAATTTGAGGTTTCCCATTTCAAATTGGAAATTTTACTACTTTTTTGGGGGGTTTTACGTATGAAATTGGAGGATTTTCATATCAAATTGGGGGTTTTACATATAGAGGATGACAGAAATACATTATTTAACCATGTGATTTATATCAGCCTTCTTATATTCGAAATCTACGTGGGCTAGCGTTGTGGCGTGAACAAATGTGAAAAGACCCTATTCCGTCATCCTCCAAGTTTATGTGTGATAAAACCAATTTGAAATGAATAACCTGCAATTTGACGTAGAAAAGCTGCACGCAAAACTACTTCGTCGATGAATTGGGTGTACCCCACATCAAGCCCAGGGGTGGCATGCTGCCAACCAAATTGCAGTTCCAACACCATGGATTGGGGTAGTTGTAATTTGCATCAAGTTGTCATCCAAAGGGTTTGAAGCGGACGCCGACCTGGCTGGCTCGACCAAGTGACGTCATTGTCAATAATTAATCACCGCAGTCCGTTTCTGGGGGGAAAAACTGGCCAGCTAATACAAGCACAAGGGGGGTTGGGGTGGATTTCATCAATATCCGTGTCCTCGTCATACCGTCACTTACTCGGCGTTAAGGAAAAATCATAAACGACTTGCTTTATTGTGTGCAATAAAGTGCAAAAATGCTCTCTAATTCTACACCCCCATACCCCTGAGATACATGGTATCAAGTAAATATAATCGGATTTAGTTATCAAAATTAGACGATGGACGAGTGAAAAAATCGATTTGGGACGCAAAATGTTTGAATTGATCTGAAAAAAGGGGTTATTTTCACACGGAAATGCTATGTTGGCTGCGATAAGGCTATTTAGATGTTGATTCACAGTAATAATACGTACAGGCAGAGCAACTGTGAGCAAGTGGCTTTGAAATATCGCCTCTGAGCACGCTAAAACCAGCCAATAGCGTAAATTCGTCGTCAATCTTGAAAATGTCATTCTTTTCCCTCCTATTTAACCTCTCTTTTACGCTCGCTATTCATTCTAGAAGACCCAAGTTATACTACTCAGTCGCTCGTTTCAAATGAACTATAACTTGGGGAAAATAATCTGAGCTTTAATCACACGTTTTGATTTGACACGAGTCCCCTAATGACAATGTTTAAGTTCAAACGGTCGCAAAATCCCCACGAGAAAGTGCTCGTAAAACGAAAAAAATACCAAGCCAAGTGAAAGAAACGTGTCGGCGTAGCGGAATGGCCGTTGAAGGAAAACGATCACAAAAAAAAGTAAATATTAACAAAACGATTTGTTGATGTGGAAGTGAGAGATGAAACAAAAGTGATTAAGGGCGATTTATACGTTACCATTAACTGTGAAAGGTGATGACCGTGGTGGTGGCTACAGGGATGAGTGGTCTTGAGGTCAGTGGCGGTTGCTCATCCTGAACCTGCTGATGCTCTGATTCGCTCCCTTGGGCCGCGAAGGAGCCAACTCATCTTCGTCTCGTTCTTTTTTTATTTTTTTTTAATTTTTTAGTCGACCTGAAACGAAATAGAATACAGTTAGAGAATCAGCTTTGAAAGCGATTGGAGAAAGAGACATCTAGAGTTGAATTGAACGATATTTTTATACTACAAAAAAGTATTCTTCTGAAGAACGTGCAGTCTTTATACAGAAATCATAGGTAAATTGACTACTTTCAAGTCTCCAATACTAACACGCAGCGAATTCCGTTACAGGGGTTGGTCATTCCTATTTCTATTTCATTCCAATCGATTCAGGGTTCAAAATTTAGTGGAAAATGATACCCCACACGCCTAGGTACCGAAAAAGAAGGTAACTAGGTACCCATTATGACCCATACTAACCCCCACTTGGTACCGATCGGTCCAGGACCTATTTCAATGGATTCAGAAATAAAAATTTAGTGGAAAAAATTACCCCACATGCCTAGATAGCTAAAAACGCTGCAAATTCTTACACAGGGGTTGGTTATTCGTCAGACCAGGCGCAAGTAGACTCATTTCTTCTACATGGGCGAAATGGGGAAAACAGTGGATGCGGCGGGTCCCGGACCCATTCCAATCGATTCAGGATCCAAAATTTTGTTAAAAATGATACCCCACACGCCCAGGTACCAGAAATCTCGAAAACATATTCAAAATGGGTAATATATACCCAATTTGACCCATAACTTCTTCTAGTGGGTGCCAATCGTTCTGCGACCGATTTCATTGAATTCAGCGTCCAAAATTTAGTGGAAAATGATACCCCACTCGCCTGGATCGCCCAAAATCTCCAAAAATCCATTTTTCAAAAAACACATTTAGACCCCTACCCCGCCCAAATTTAGTCCGATCGGGCTGAAAAGCTTGGAGGATTGTTTTAGGCCGGGAACAGACCCCTGACCCCCAGAGAAAAATTTTGAGCCGAATCGGTGAGGTTGACCATTTGCATTAAAACATAGGTTGATTATTCAAGGAATAGCCAACCAAAATCAACACATATTGTCAAAATGTGTTTTTCGAAAAATGGATTTTCGAGATTTCTGGTACCTAGGCTTGTGGGGTATCATTTTCCACTAAATTTCGGATTGTGAATCGATTGGAAGGGGTCCAGGACACGCCACACCCACTGTTTTCCCCATGTTCGACGATTTGGGCGTGTGGGGTATCATTTTCGACTAAATTTTGGGCGCTGAATCCAATAAAACGGGTCCCAGAATGATTGGCACCCACCGGAAGAGGTTATGGGTCAAAATGGGTATCTATCTACCCACTTCGAAAGCGGATTTTCGAGATTTCTGGTACCTAGGCTTGTGGGGTATAATTTTCCACCAACTTTTGGACGCTGAATCGATAGGAATGAATCTTCATGCTCCTGGTACGAGGAATAACCAACCCCTGTGAAAGCAGCATTTCTTCTTGCAGATTCAGATTCTAGCCAAAATTTCTTAAAAATGTGGTCCCTCAACCAATTTATCTTCATGAAACGGGATCGCATCACTTGAATCTTGAATCAGCGTTAAGAAACAATGAAAATTCATGTATCACACTTTAGAGTTTACAATTTGTAGCGTTTCGATCTAGACACCATGAAACGCAAACGGCTAACATTTCGGGCCAATCGGGATTGTCGACCTTTGGTGTGAAAACGTAGGTTTATTATTCAAGGAATGTGTTGTATTTCGGGCATAATTACTTAATTATGCGTCAAAAGTATTTAACATCGCATCGAAAGAGACCATGAACTCATTTTAGACCCATTCGACACCCTTCGAGAGAAACATTATGAACAATTTTACTGCTTGCGAGGCTCCACGATGCTCGAGAGAGATCCATTTCTCACCTCAGGATGTCGACGATTTTGGGGGTGTATAAGAATGGAAATCAAAACTGTTTCGGGCCTCTGAGCGACCTGGATTCAGTAAATTAACCAGAGGTTTCGTGAGTTAGGAACCTGACAATGAACCTGCCGTTGAAGTTGTGTGATTCTTTTTTTTAATAAAAGAGTCAGTTTTCCTCTCGTAATTATTGCCGAGGAGCGTTCGAGAGAGAAGGAACACACTTCCTGAGGAGTCACAACACCGTGACTATGTTTTATTAATAACGGCCAAACGCCTTTTTGTGGCAGATGGCTGCGCCCCTTGGTCAGCCAAGCTCTGCGGATTCTCCGGACTCTTGGCGCATATCCCAGATGATAACGACTCGGTGTAGTCCACCACGCCATCCGAGTCAGCTACAGCTCAGAAGCACACTGTAACGACTTGAATCACGGCTTGAGGAAAGTAATCCTTCTGGAAAATGACCCCCGCTGAGCTCTTTTTTTTCTAATGAGACAAACAGTAGGTAGTTAGGTGTCATACGAGACGTGACAGGAAGATTACCATCGGCCTCTTCGCACGGGGCGTTGAAGATCCTCGGGAAGATGCGTAAAAACTTGGGAACTTTTTTCTTCTCGTGCTCGGCTATGTGAGAACGGCTCCATATATCACGGCCTAACGGTACGGACGAGCCCGTCACAGCCCTAGATCTAATTTCTATTCGCTAAACACAACAAATTGGAGGGGAGATTCCTCAGAGGCTCGGCTAAGAAGGGAGAGAATATGTGGAATATGGGGAAGGAGAATAAGTGGAATATTTTTGTCCTGAAATGGACATTCTTAAAAGTTCGTGGACACAAATCTGCGTCTACTATCCAAAACCATTCTGTGAACATTCAGTCGCTCTAGGATCAGTCCTTGGGGAGAAAATCACTCTTATACACCCAAAAATCCAACATTTTACCTTCCAACCCGATTTCCCTGAATTCAATAATGTTTTTCTCATATTTGTGTTTGCCATGTATTGATTCTGCTCTCAGTTGATCGAAACTGTAGAAGAAGGCCAATAAAAACAAAACCTAGCACTTGTATTGACTACATTTTGTCACTGTTCTTGGTTTATATCGCGACCTCTGTATGGGCACAAAACTTGGCAATCTCGGGAAATTATGAGAAACCGCCAGAAATCGTTGGAGGACATGAAAAAGCCAGTTTGGGCAATATACTTCAATACATCCTCAACTGATGCCCAACGCAATTATGGCCTGTGTCCACCCGAAACTGAATCGTGGAGCCGATTTCAAAAACGCTGCAAACTCATTCACAAAGGAGTAAAATCTATGGACCAGGAGCATAGAAATTCATTCCAATCGATTTAGGGTCGAACATTTAGTAGAAAATGACATCCCTAGCTAGGTAGTTTTTGACACATTTGACCCATAACCTCTCCGGAGGGCGCTAATCTTTCTGGGACCCGTCTCATTGGATTCAACATCCAAATAAAAAAAAAAAGGAAAAAAGTGGAAAATAATACCCCTACACGCCTGAATCACCAAAAATCTAAGATCCATTTTTCGAAAAAACACATATTCTAGGCGTGTGGGGTATCATTTTCCACTAAATTTTGGACGATGAATCCAATGAGACGGGCCCCGGAACGATTGGCTCCCACCCCAAGAGGTGATGTGTCAAAATGGGTATCTACCTACCTATTTTGAAAGTGGATTTTCGAGATTTTTGGTACCTAGCCGTGTGGGGTAACATTTTCTACTAAATTTCGGACCCTAAATCGATTTGAATGAGTCCGGTATACTCTTAACTTACTTTTCCTCATTCTCCTCAAGCTTCTGGTCCGAGGAATAACCAATCCTGATCTGCAATCTATTGCATCATTTTCAGGGAACTGCATTCAGCCATTCTCAGCCATAATCTGCGTTCCACATTGAGTCAATGTGAAGTTATATAAAGTGATAAAAGACGAGGGGTTCTAGCTACGTTCCCTTATTCTCACAAATCTTGAGTACAATAATTGATAGTTACATTTGTTTTTGAAACTGTTTTTCCTTTTCTCGCTGACAGGCTACGAGGGCTTCGAAGTTGCCAACCGGTTAATGAACGGAAGTTAATCGAATTCGACATGAGCAAAGGTTCAAACCACTACTGCGCGTCAAGCATTGGATCTGTGTCTTGGCGTGGAACAGGCAGTTAGCGCAGATTTGATATGGTTCGCGCTGTAGTTACGCCACCGCAACGATGCGTCACGACGGTCTTTTTTTCATGAGAGTCGAAGAAAAAAAAAATCGGGGAAAATTTCCTCTGAACAATCGTCGAAGAGAAACTGAATCCCGGTGGGAAGTGGTGAACTGAGTGGTGAGGGTTAGGCCAGCAATAATGGGATCACGGCCCGTAAAGCCAGCAGCAGGTGGCATGGTTTCCACCGACGACGTCCCCATCCTCGACCACCTTGGTTCGAGGCGTTCAAGGTTGGTTAGGCTCACTTGAGCAGCCAACAGGAGTCGAATTTGTACTTGTACATTTCAATCGATCCGTTGCAGTTGTTGCAGAAGTACAGATAGGAAGATTAAAACCAGTGATGCTTTTGGTAAGACCCGTGGATTTGCTGTGGTCTGTATTAAGACGGAAGTCCAACGCGATATCATGGTTTACCCACCTTGGACATTGGAGAAACAAGGGTATTTCGAAAAGAATACGCTGCAAGTTCTCACACAGGGTTTGGTAATCCCTCGGATCAGGAGCATGGAAGACTCATTCCAATCGATTCAGGGTACAAAATTTAGTGGAAAATGATACCCCACTCGCCTAGGTACCGGAAATCTCGAAAACAAACTTTCAAAATGGGTAGATAAAGACCCATAACCTCTACCAGTGGGTGCCAATCGTTCTGGGACCTTTCACATTGGATTCACCGTCCAAAATGTAGTCTAAAATAGTACCCCAAACCCGTAGATCGTCAAAAATCTCAAGTCCATTTTTGAAAAAACACATTTTGACCTCTACGTTCCCCAAATTTGGTCAGATCGGGCTCAAAAGTTTTGAGGACCAACTGTCCAAAATTTCATATTAACTTTATTCAAAGAATAACCAACCAAAACCAACCTCAGAATACTCCAAAAATGACGAACAACAGTTCGCATCCTTTCAGTACTGGATCCTCATGATCTTTCACTGCTGTCCTCTAAAGAATTTTATTACTTCTATTCATTAATGTATAGAAAAACCTGATCACCATTACGTCATGAGGTTTGACAAGGCGGCACCCATAAAAACCAACTCGAAGTCTCAACCTCTGCCAATCTACGAATGAATTCTTTCTGGTCTGAGTCACCGAGTCACCTACGGTCAGTTATATTACGCAACTTTGATTCAATAGTTTGAAAAGTGTAAAAGATGATAAGACGGAGAAATAGAGGGAGTGAGATGAAAAATACAGGTCATGTTTCTTTCAACAAACGAACAGGAATTCGCTGAGAGATCGAAAAAAATTCCTTCACGTTTTCTCTGACAAATACGATTTTGTCACCTCTTGCGAGTTATGGGATACATTTCCTACGGTGGCTATTAATTGAGTAGTGAAAGTAGATCGTCTTATAAATGATCCGTTTACTCAAGAGAATTGCGTTTTTGCAAAACGAAATCATCCGGGCCTGCGTCGTTTCATATTATATTATTCAGGAGTAGGTGAAGGTCATGAGAGTTACACGCATAATTATTATTATTTTTTATACAGGGTGTCCCACGATTTTATACGCCCGTTTTCCAATTTTTACAGTGAATTATTTTCAGGTCTGAGAAGGGAGGAGGAAAAAATGGATAATTTATCAATAAAAAAGAAAAAAAATCTACAAAACTATGAAATTTCAAGTGCAAACACACGTAGAAGATGATTTTTTTTTCAAGCAAAATATGCAGATTTGGGTCATTATTCATGTGCCACACATTAGAGTTCACCATTATCCAATAT